>JAASGO010000780.1:0-15050 GCA_023334245.1 Globisporangium cederbergense | reverse complement strand
TTTCTCCGAGCAGCTCACGCGCCCGTGCCATGCTCCAAGTGTGCCAAGTGTGCCAAGCGGAATAGCCTGGCGGCGCATCAGCCGATCGCGTCTAGAGATCATTTTAGCCAATCAGAAGAGCGCGCATTCATTCTTGCACGAATTCCCAACACTGCAAAAAGAAGAAGAAGCGGCCGAGCGCCATGGATCCCCCGCCGCGCGTGCGCGCGTACGACCCCACGACCGACACGAGTGTCTATGAGGACCCCGTCGACTGTACGTCTCGCTCTGTTGGCTACTTGTGGCTCACTGAATGCTCTCGATCACTCTGTGCGCATGCGACTCACTCTTTTCGTCTCTCTTCTGTCTGGTCACCGCCAAACAACAGCCGTCGCCATCACGCAGGCGACGCAGGTGGAGTACGTGGATGTGTACCTCTTGTCCCCCGAGGAGGACCGCGCCATCGAGCTGAAGGACTTTACGATCATGAAGCCCAAGAACAACAAGATGCATCGCCTTGTGCGCTACTTCCCACGCTGCGAGATCTCGTACACGGCCGCGCCGCCGCCGCCACCGACCGAGGAGAAGCTCGTGACTTCTCCACATGGCACGACGACGGTACTCACAACCACGACGCACCGTCACAACGGCGGATTTAGCAACCCGAGTCGAAATGCCGAAGTGTTCCGTCTCAAGCGCAAATTGCTGAACGAATATCTAGCGTCGATTAACGCGGATGTCGACTATGCTGGTGGCCACGACGGCGCCCACCACTCGCGCTATGAGAATGAAGGAGCGGGTTACATCAGCAGTTTTATGCAGCGCTCGTACAAGCGTCCGGGGTCGCCGTCGTCCGTGTCCTCGAGATCCCACGTGCCGCCACCACCGCTTCCCAAATACAAGCGCATCGAAGTTGGCGACGAAGACTCGATCCCGTTGACGTCGGAGAGAGAGGCCCGCATGTCTTTGAAAGCACGCACGCAGTACATCGACTCGTTGTGGCCGAGCATCGCTCCCGTGGATGACGACGACGATGTCATGGACTACTACGGCATCGAAGTAGTGATCATTTCGGAGGAAGAGCGCGAGGCCGAGCTCAAGGCGGCAGCAGAGGCAGCCAATGTACGTGAAGAACAGCAGTTAGCGACATTTTCTCCTGAGAAGAAACAGCCAGCTGCTTCAGACTCAAAGAGCCCCGAGAAGATAAACGGTGGCAGCATCACTGTGGTCACGTCGCCCGAGAAGAGCGAGGAAGAAACGGATGAACTCCCTGAGATGACGGTCGAGACGCGAAGTGCAGCTTTGCAGAAGACCAAGGACGCCGAGAAGAAGATGAGCCCCGTGGCGTCCAAGCAGGACGACTGGGTGCAGTGTGACAAGTGCCAGAAATGGCGCCGACTGCCGAGTAAGTGTGCATACTCCTTGTGTCGGATTAGTGGCTGGAGAATGCTAACCTTGTTTCACGTTATGTGTGAATGGTGTACAGATCACGTGGAAGTCTCGGAGCTGCCTGCGACCTGGTACTGCAAGATGAACCGATGGGACAAGCGCTTCAACGTACGTCATTGCTCAACATGTCAAAAGCCTAGGGTTTGCTTGTACAGCTGACTGACTCTGTTGTCCGTCTTGATATCAGAAATGCTCGGTTCCTGAGGAGAAGATCGTAGTGCTTATGAAAGAATCGGATCTCGTGGAGTACCGCGAGCGCAAGTTCGCGCTCGACTTCCTGCACCGCGTCAAGCGCATGGAGAAGACGCTACTGCAGTACAAGTACACGGACGCGCGCGACGACGACGGTGAGCGCAAGTACGTGCAGTGCGTCGAGTGCTTGAAAAAGCGTCCGCTGCTCGGTGGCATGGACCCGGCGAAGGTCGCACAGCCCTTCGTGTGCTGGATGAACTGGGACGAGCTACACGCAAGTTGCTCGGCACCACAGGGGGCGCTGCCGTCGCGCGAGTTTGCCTTGCATGGTGGTGGTGGCGCTCCAGCAAACGGCCATCATGGTGGCGCTGATGACTCTGTGGAGAAGAGTGGCGTTAAGAAGAGCAACAACACTCACAAGGCTTCGACCAGCAAGAGTGGTGGTGAGAATGGCAGCGGAGGCAAGCAGGAGTTAGCGGCCAGCAGTGCTGTGAAGAAGTCGAAAGGCAGCAACCAGTACACGAATGGCAACAACACCGTGAAGCGAAAGCCAGGAGCTCAAGGCTCAGGAGGTGGTGAGAAATCTACAACCAGCAGTAGTAACAACAACAGCACCAACGCCTCGTCGTCAAGCGCCAAGAAACCCAAGCGAAGGTAACAACCATCTTGAGAAACTGACTGTACGCACAAGAAGAGAGAGAGAAGTGAACCTGATCTATCGGTTGTCTGTCGTTGGTTATGACGACCACGTTGTCTTTTGAACGTCTCCTAACAATAACAACAGCCAGCGCCTAGAGGATGTACTTGGTCAGGTCCGTCTTCTCCAGCACGTTAGCGAGGCGCTGGCGCACGTACTTCTGGTCGACCTCGAACTTGATGCCGCCCATCTTGGGCGCGTGGAACGACACCTCCTCCGTGATCTTGGACACGATAGTCGCGAGGCGTCTGGCGCCGATGTCGTCCGTCTGCGAGTTCACCTGGGCTGAGATGAGCGCGATCTCCTCGATGGCCTCGTCCGTGAAGCTCAGCTCCACGCCCTCGGTCTCCATGAGCGCGCGCATCTGCAGCAGCAGGTTGTACTCGGTCTCCTTCAAAATGCGCACGAACTCCTTGGTGCCCAGCGGCGAGAGCGCCACGCGAATGGGTAGCCGGCCCTGCAGCTCAGGCATCAGATCTGATGGCTTGCAGTTGTGGAACGCGCCGCTGGCGATGAACAGGATGTGATCCGTGTAGATGAGTCCGTAGCGCGTGCTCACGGCGCAGCCTTCGGTCAGCGCCAGCAGCTCCTTCTGCACACCCTCGCCCTTGCGGTAGTTGCCGCGCGACTCGCCTGAGTTCGCGAGCTTGTCGATCTCGTCCAGGAAGATGATGCCGTTGTTCTGCACGCGCTCGATGGCGCTCTTCACGACCTCGTCCTCGTCGATGATGTCGTCCGCTTCTTCAGCCTCGAGTCGCGGCAACGCCTCCTTCACAGTCAGGCGCTGGGTCTTGTTGCTCGCGTCATTGCCACTGCCCGAGCCGGAGGAGAAGCGTGAGTTCATGAGCTTGTCCAGGTGCTTCATCATGTTCTCGATCTCGGGCGGCACCTCCATCATCTCGGGCGAGCGGCTCTTATTACTCTTCTTGGTCAGCGTCTTGAGCTTTACATGCACGTAGCGGTGGTCAGCCTCGCCACTGGCGATCTGCTCACGCAATATTTCACGCGCCGAGTCGCTCAGCGTCGTTGGCGTGGACAGCAGCTCCACGAGGCGGTTGATCGCGCGCTCTCGCGCTGCCGCGGCGTGCTGCTTGGACGCGCGGTCGCGCTCCATGTCCACAGCTACGTCCACGAGATCTTTCACCATCGACTCGGTGTTGGCGCCGTAGATGCCCACCTCCGTGTACTTGGTCGCCTCGACCTTGAGGAATGGTGAGTCGGTCATCTTGGCGAGACGGCGCGCGATCTCCGTCTTGCCCGAGCCCGTGGGCCCGCTCATGAGGATGTTCATGGGTGAGATCTCGGCGCGCAGCACATCGTCCTTGAGCTGGCGGCGGCGCCAGCGGTTACGCAGCGCGATGGCGACGGCCTTCTTGGCGTCCTCCTGGCCCACAATGTGCTTGTTGAGCTCGCGCACGACGTCCTCCGGGATCAGGTCCGTGCCCCACGAGTGGTTCGTACTCAGCACCGCGAGACTGTCACTTGTGTTCGTGGACAGCAGGCGCATCGCATTGCGCTGGCGGAGCGCCATTGAAGCGCCACGCGCGCGAAGACCTGTCAGCATGGTGCTCATCATACTTGTCAATCAATCGTGCGAGTTTCGAGATTGATCTTTCAGATCTGTGTGTGTGGCACTCGGAGCTCTTCCGAGTGTGTTCGAGCGACATTCGCGCAACATCATTTTAGTCTCCGCCACATACTTTGACTTGCTTTTTCGTTGGCGCCATAATTTGCACGAGGCAAACAAGGACGAGAATGCTGCTCAACGACTCGGACCGCATGCTGCTGCAGCGGCTCATGGTGTGCTCCACCGCAGTGGAGGGACTGAGGATGAGCTCACAGGTGTCTTGTGCTTATGCAACTATACTCGTATGCTGGAAAACGTGTAGGCAGCGGGTGCGATGGAGGAGCATCAGGTGCGTCGCCTCGCGAAGAAGCTCACAGGCGAAGGTACGGACTCGCTCGCGCGGTGCACAGCATCATGCGAGAAAGTGAGGTGATGCGATCCAAGTGACTGATTTATGCTGTTGTATCGTATGCGCATATGTGGCGATGACGATGGTGCTTACAGAGCTGGGCAAAGGCGACGTGGATGGCATTGTGAACAAAATCGCGGCAAGCGTCCGCCCATTCGCGCTCGACGTGCGTCGTGGCGTGTTCGACGACGGCAAGATGTACATCGCGATCGTGAACACGGTATGCAGCGCACTGATAGCTCTCGTCTTCTTTCTCATCATGCTGTATGTATGTGTATGGCAATGAGCATTCGGTTGCTTATCTGCGTGCTATCTTCTGCTGCATCACGACAGAGCAACGACGCGCTAACGCAGTTCAGCAGCAACTTCAAGGCGTGGGAGATCGTGTTCCTCCGCAAGGCCATTGAAGAAATCGTCGAGAGGTGAGAGCGAATCGGCACCAAGAGATATATGTTAGTGGGCATGCGAGGCACTAACCGACCGGTTGATGTTCTCTCGTATAGCGACGGCGGCGCGCTGCACGAGGCCGACCTGATCAACCTACGCGACAACACCACGATCAGCGAGATCCACGAGCTCATCCGCAAGCTCACGACCGAGAAATGGCTCGCGCCGAGCCTCCACGCCGCCGACACGTCGGGCATCACGCTCGGGCCGCGCTCGTACCTGGAGCTCATCGCGTTCCTGCGCGACCTAGACATCAAGAAGTGCGCGATCTGCAAGTACGAGATGCTGCAAGGCGCCTCGTGCGGCGGCTGCGAGACCGTGCTGCATACGAGCTGCATCGACAAGTATGAGGAGAAGGGGCTGCAGTACAAGTGCTCCGAGTGCAAGGTGCCCGTGCGTCCGCGCTAACCAGTCTGAAGTTCAGGTCTTTATAGTTTATATACACATCCGCAATTTCCAACACCTCAAGTTTCTTATATGGTCACCATTTGGTGATTAAAGAACCTTGGAGGCGTCCGGGTCGTACGGCAGTATGGCCGCGGCCACCTTGCGGTCCTCGGCGTTGAGGATGTTGAACGTCGCGCACGCGTTGACCGAGTCGAGGTACTCGACCACAATGCCGTTCACCTTGAGAAACTCCTTGAGCTCCGGTGCGAGGTTGTGCTGGATACGCGCGCCGCAGCCGAGCACGAGAATTTCTATCAAAGGCAACAAACAATGCACACACCAGTTATATAAACGGCATGTATAAGGACAGTAGACATGATAGCGACGTACCGATGGGTGGATTGGCGACCGTGAACACCGTCAGACTCTCCTTCGTGATCTCTTCGAAGCGCTTGGGCTTCCACAGCTGCGATAACAATGACAAAACGACAATCCATCCGTTACCGGTGGTGCATTATATGGCTTGAATTGCTGTCTACGACATTGGTGCTTACCATGGCAATCTCCGGGTAGAGTGCGACGCCGCCGCGCATGTTGATGTCGTTGATCACGAATCCGCCCTCGTCGTAGTCCGTCACGGACACCTTGGCCGTGCCATTGAGCATTTCCTACAACAACCGAAGAAGCACGACGAACGAACGCCATTGTCAATTGGCTGGCGCTGCATACCAGGCACGCGGTAAACCTAGCCAAGCCACGAAGCGCACCTTGTGCATATCGTGGCCGTAGTTGATGGCTCGACGCTGCTGAACGAGCAGCGCAGGGCGCTGGGGCACGGCCGCAGTGGCGCGAAGGCAGCGACGCAGCATGGTCGGCTCTTAATTCGCTTTGCCAAAGAGCTCCGTCCACAGGTTGTGCTCTGAATAGTAGCCCCCACGCAAATTCGTTGCACTAGAAAATGCCCAAACGGCAATTCAAACCTGAACAGTATGGACGCGGGTGGCGCGCAGATCCACGAGCAGTTCATGCGCGAGGCGCTCAAGGAGGTGCGTTAGAAGTCTATGCACCGATTGTGGCTGAAATACTCGTAGCTGTGGACCTGCTAGTGCTAACCGTCGTGCCTTATGTGGATTCAATGCAGGGCGAGAACGCGCTGAAGCGCGGCGAAGTGCCCGTCGGCGCCGTGTTTGTCTACAACGGCGAGATCATCGCGCGCGCCTCGAACCGCACCAACGAGCTCTACAACGTACTCGCAATGCATATCTATTGTTTGTGGCGTTTATGTGTGTTTGCTCTTACGTGCTATGGTGTGTGGTCATCTGCTGCTCGTAGGCGACAAAGCACGCCGAGGTGGTCGCCATTGAAGAGATCGCGGCTGCGCATGGTGACAAGGCAGTGGACGTGCTCGCGCACACGACGCTCTACGTGACGTGCGAACCCTGCATCATGTGCGCGGGGGCACTGGCGCACGTGCGCATCCAGCAGGTGTACTTTGGCTGCCACAACGATCGCTTTGGCGGCTGCAGCTCCGTCATGCATCTCCACGAAAAGGCGTACGAATGATGCCATCCAGTGCCTGTGCGCCCCTGTCTGAAGTATTAAACAGATTACAATCCATATGATCCTCATGTCTAGGTCGCTGCCAAACAGCGTGCTGCACCAGGGTTTCCCGAGCGTTTCGGGTATCCTCAAGGACGACGCCGTCACGCTGCTGCGCCGGTTCTACGAGAGCGACAACCCGCGAGGTACGTACAGAGCCAGCTCCAGCTCCATGTGCTTGCCATTTACCGTACAGATAGTGATGTCTACTGCGTAACTAATCAATTGCTATGAATCGCAGTGGAGGACTCGAAGAAGCGACGGAAGAAGCAGCCAACCACTGCCGCTGCTGACAGCACCACCACCACTTCTCAAGCAGTCGAATAGCTCACACAATTTAATACATCCCCATAGACGTCTACAATATCTGCATCCCATTTCTCTATTTGTCTATAACTTTGGTACTTTCGCAGCAACCATTACTTTACTCTATGCGTCGACCTTGCTCTTCTCGAGCGCGCTCTTGTACGGCGGGTTGATGGGCTTCTGCAGTGGCTCCTGGTGCACGTACCCCCGCGCACTGCTGTCTTCATCGGCTGCGTTATCGAGCGGGTACGATTGGTCAGCGTCGTAACCAAAGACGTCCCCCGAGCCAAGGAACACGACGTCCACACACACGCCACGGTACACGTCTACATTAGAGCAGTACGCGGCATCGTCGTCTTCGTCGTCCTCACCAACGTATTGCAGATCCAGCAGATTGCGCTCCATGCTGGGTACGAAGCCCTCGGGCAACTGGAAGTCCTGGCAGACCACGAAGGACTCAAAGCTCGAGTTGCGACTCGCCTTGGGCTTGGCACACGTCACTTTCGAGAAGAAGCGGCGCAGCTGTGCGTACAAAAGCGACACCTCCTTGCCGCGGAAGAGCTTCGCGACGAATGTTCCCCCGCGCTCGAGCACGTGCAGCGAGATGTTGAGCCCCGCGAGCACGAGCTGCGCCTGCAGGTACTCGTCCAGGTCGTGCAGCCCGAGAACGTCCGGCGCGCCGTCGCTCACCACGACCTGCGCCTTCTGGCCCTCAAAGTGCGCGATGATCTCGTCCGCAGTCTGTTTGTGCGTGATATCGCCCTTGAGTTGGATCACGCCATCCAGTGGCGCCATCTCCATGAGGTCCACCGCGATGACCGCAAAGTCGTCGTGCTTGTTGGCTTCATTCGCCTGCTGCTGCTGCTTGGCGCGCAGACGTTCGACGATCACCTGACTCCATCCGCCTGGTGCAGCACATAGGTCCACGACACGACTCACGCCTACAGGCATACACACATAGCACATGAAGTTAATGACAAAGAGGATGTGAATCGAACGGGAGCCACAGACTGCGCATGTTTACCATCGAGCAGCTGGAAGGTATCGTCCAGCTGGATGAGCTTATACGCCGAGCGTGCGCGGTAGCCCTGCTCCTTGGCTTTGCGGTAGTATATGTCCTATAAATGCACGTATGCACACGATCAGTTGGCGCATGGTACAATAGCACGACCATACAGACCGAGAGCGACGTACGCGCTTATCCTTGGATGTCTTCCCCATTGCGTTCGGCGGATGGGCTGTTCGTTTTCGCTCGCGTCGCCGTTCAAAAATTGACCAGCAAAAAATACGGTCTTGTATTAAAACCCTCTACAGTACTTTTCTGTTTTTGAGTCCAACGTTGGTGTTGACTCTTTTGATGGTTGGTCCTGTATTCAGAGGGAGTTGACCAACTGAATGTTCACCGAACACGCGCTCCTACACACCTCAGCAGTAAATACTCTTTCAAATATCGTACTTATATTCTGCTACACTGGTATAAAATGACTGTTATAATATATAACCCTTGTAAGTTGATTTTATGTACCTGCGACGGTCCAGCTCTAAATTGTGGGTACGGCTTCTAAAAAAAGCAAGTGCGACTCCTCGTCTCGCCAAAGATGACGGCCGAGAAGAAACACCAGGAGCTCACACGCGCTTCTGCATCCGACAGCCAGCAGACTCCTTGCTTGGTCTATCATAGCAACAAGCAGCACAAGCGCATAACCAGCCAGCCAGCCAGCGCAGCGAACTGCCATTTCAGTGCGCGACCTGCTCTTCCTTCTCTCCTTCTTCCAGCCAAAGCGAGAACGCATCCAACGGTCATGTCCGGACATCGTGATCTCTTCGCCAACGGCTACGGCCATGCCAACGGCAGCAGCAACGGCAGTAACGGCTACGTGCGCAACAACGTATACTATCAGAGCACGGTGCCTGTGGCAGTCGCAGTGCAGCATCCGCCACCTCCACCGCGCAGGGACGGTCCGTTCTACCCGCAGCAGCAGCCTATGCCCATGAACAACAACAGCTTCGTCAACAACAACAGCATGTATTACAGCAACAGCAACGGAGGCTACAGACAGCCGCCACCGACGTACGCAATGGCGCGACCACAGGAGATCCCACAGGCCCACTGGACCAAGACGCTCTCAGCACAGATCGACGCCAAGCCGCGGCCGCCGAGCGCGACGGAGATCGTTGAGAAGAGCGGTCTGAATGCGCCTTCCGCGACGTTCATTAACAACGAGAACACATCGGGCAATGCGAACAGCGAGTCAAGTGAGATCATGTGGGAAGCACGACGTGCACGTGAGCGCGCCGAAGAGGAGGCGGAGCAGAAGCTCATCGACGCCGTGTGCAAGGCGTCGCTGCTCGAGTTCAACGAGAAGGAGCGCGCGCTGCAGAATTACGAGAACGAGCTCGTTGCAAAGGACGCTGACTATCACTCGGGCTCGACCAAGCTGCAGCAGGAGCGCTCCGACGCCGAACAGCGCAAGCGCGACGCTATGCAGCGCGTGATCGACAGCAAGCAGAAGGCGCAGCAGATGGCGGCCAAGGCGCGCGAAGCCACGGGTCTCTACGAGCAGAAGAACGCTGAGCGGCTGGCCAAGCAGGCCGAGCTCGAGGACTATCACCAGCAGCGCGAGCGTGAGAATGCGCTGTTGGCCGCGCAGCAGAAGAAAGCGGACGCGATCCGCAAGCGCGAGGACGCCGAGCGCCGCGCCCAGGAGGCTCGCGAGAAGGCCGAGGCCATGCGTCGTAGGGCCATCGACGCGGCGCAGATTGTGCGAGCGCAGTCGCGCAAGCAGATCGAGACGGAGCTCACACACGAGGAGGAGCAGCGGCAACTCGACCTGCAGCGCAAGATGCAGGAGCTGGAATTGGAGAAGACGCTCGCACGCGACCGCAAGGAAGCGGCGGCGCGCAAGGCTGTGGAGGCCCAGCGACGAGCCGAAGAGCTACGCGCACGTGCGGACCAGGCCCGTCTCAGGATCCAGCAGAGTGCTTTAGCGGCGAACAGCGCTTCGAGCGATTGCTAGCAGCACGAGTGTGTCTTCACGTGTGGTGAACTTGTGTGAATGCCTTTGCTGCGTTTCCATTCTTCGGAAAGGTTTTTAAATATATAGGATGCTGGTTAATACTGATCGATGCGATGGTTCTCCATCTAAACACAATTCTATGGGGTTTCTTCTACTCTCTCTCTCTCTCTCTCTCTCTCTGTTGTGTGTGGGCTTAGACTCATGCGATTTCAAGACATGAGAGATGCGTGGGAAGAGCACTTGCAGCTGCGATCGCCACCAGCTTCTGCTGCTTCTCGGTGCTTGAGACGGCAGCCGTCACGCTCGCGTCGTCGAAGCTGCCGCTCGTGCTCGACGTGCCCTCCGTGCCGTTCTCGCTCAGACAGGACGAGAGTGACCGTGGTCGTGCGCCTTTGGAGGTTGGAGATGCGCTGCTGCTTCGCTCTGGTGACGAGCCCTTGGACGATGGCGACAGTTGCGCTTCACACGCGCTCGTCTGCCCATTGTTGTCGTTGTTGGCTGCTTGGCTCTGGGATGCCTCTGACAACTGTACTTCTTCTGTTGCAACAGCGTTGCCATTGCCTTCTCTCAGCCAGCCGTAGGCCAAAATGTCCTTGACCGTGGGCCGCAGATGCGCGTCAAAGATGAGCAGCGCCTTCAGCAGGCCCTTGACCTCATCGGACATGTGCTTCGGGTACGCGATGGCATTTCGATACACCTCTTCGCGCAATCTCGAGAAGTTGGAGTCGTCGAAGGGCGCGCAGCCCGTGAGCAGCGCGAAGATGAGCACGCCGACGCTCCAGACGTCCGCGGGGCCGCCGTAAAAGCCTTTCTTTCGCGACGTCGAGTGCAGAAACAGCACCTCGGGGCTACAGTACAGTGGCGTGCCGCAGATTGTCTTGAGCGTCTCGCCCGGCGCCGCCACCTCCGAGAGCCCAAAGTCGATCAGCTTCACGTGGAAGTCCGGCGTAATCAGCACACTGTTGTCATCGTACACATTAGAATTAGCATGAGCAACTTGGTCACTTGATTCCAACAGCGCAATTGTAGAAAAGAACGTACTTTTCGAGCTTGAGGTCGCGGTGGTACACGTTGCGGTCGTGGCAGTACTGCAGCGCCGAGAGCAGCTGGCGAAAGACGTGCGCGGCCTGCGGCTCCGGCATCTTGCCCTTGGCCAGCAGGTGCTCCAGCAGATCCCCACCCTCCACGAGCTCGTGCACGATGCACACGCGGTGTGATGTCTCGTACGCGCCCAGGTACTTGATAATGTTCGGGTGGTCAAGCGTCTTGGAGATCTCGAGCTCCGACACGATCTTCGCGAGCCGTCTTCGCACGCGATGTACGGCCTTCTCCTGAACGTAGTCGCCCTCGGCCACCATCGAGCGCCGCACGTCCACCATCGCGGCCTTGTCGAAGACCTTAACTGCGACCTCGGCGCCCGTGTGCGTGTCCACGGCCGCGTATACCTTGGACGTCGCGCCCGTGCCCAGCACTCGGCCGAACGTGAACTGCTCGTATACAAAGAACAAAACAAAAAAAATACATCGCATATTAGTACCCAGACGCATAACGATCGTTACCACACAATGTATCGACAAGGACGTACGCGCTGCTCCAGCTCGCCCTCAGTGATCATGTCGCCCATAAGCGCGCGCAGGCGGTCGTGGATGGACATGCGGCTCTTGGTTTGGCGCTCTTGCTGCTGTCTGAGGTGTTTCTCGTGCGCGAGGGCGTCGGGGGCGGGTTGAGCGGCCGCCGCGTGCACTTTGGACGTCTTAGCCAGCGGCGTTTCAGGCGCCAGCAGCACGTTCACCGGGTCGACGCGCCAGAGCGCCCCGAAGCCCGTCATCTTGGGGTAGAGCGACGCCAGCATCGCTATTTCGGTATATGTGGGTGGCGGTTGATTCGGAACTGAACTGGTTTGCGGCTTGTTGCGGGTGTCGCGTGTGGCAAGTGACCGCTTGCTTGCTTGCCTGTTGTTGCGGAGCCCTCGCTTGCCTGTATGAGCTCTTGCTAACTTGCTTGCGCAGTTCAGCTCCTAATCCTAAATGACCAGAAAACGATGAGCGCTGAAAATGCGATCGACTGCAATCCAGATGAGCCCGAGCCCTTGGATCCGAGGAGACATGGACCAATAATAGACGGAGAAACTGGCACTTTTAAAAATAGATTGCTATCTTTAGCCAATGGAAACCGCCAACGAAGAGCTAACCTCTAAATCTGGCCATAAACTGAAGCAAGCGCAAAGTGAAGGGAGATGGTGCCAGTCCTTGATGTGTCATCGTGCCGCGATGCGCGACGCCACCACGAGACCATCGCTCGCTCGTTCACGTGGCCAGCCTCGAAGGTTCGACTTCGAGTGTCCAGCTGCTCTTGCCTGCTGAAGCGTACCGACAACTACAACGGGTGCGTACTGGCGACGCTTTAGCTTTTATTAGGACCTTCTTTTAGGGCGAAGGCTGGCTGAACTTGCTGCATGGCAAGATCACAGCGTGTAACCGTTAAAACGTTCACCCCAATTGCACTTGCGCCGTCGTCACTTGACTTGTTTGGGAGGCACACAAGCACATGCAATTGGACCTTTCACGCAAGTTAACGGTCACATCCACTTGAGCAAGCAAGCAGCTGGCATTCATTTGCGCGCACACACACATCACATTTCAGGCAAACACGCGAATGACGGTCTCATGTGCAGAGCAGAGGCGCCAGTATTCGCGGTGATGGTTGTTTGCCTCCTGTGAGGCTTCTGCTGCAAAAGCGACTTGCACAGCGACACACGTGCATTTTGCATTTTGCATTTTGCATGTTGCATGTTGCAGCATCTGCAGCAAGCGCCGGTGTCCAGCCAGTCAACCCAAATGCAGAAACCACAAGAATCGCAATTGCCATTCCCGGCAACAATGAGACATCAGCTGGCGCCGAAAGATGCGAAGCGCCAGATTGGCGTACCGTGGGACGAGCTCACTTGCGACTTGTTGTCAGCACAACATCGCTGTGATCCGATAAATGAGTCATTCGGGGATGATACGAATCTATATTGATATATATTAGCACTCGTACAGCTGGCATATGTGGACAAACATCCTGCCAAAAGTAGTTTACGACTACACTGGTAATACTTACCGATACTGGCTCCATCGCCCAATCTAAGACCGTATCATTACATTTGACAGGTGTTTCTGCGCGATAGTTCATGTTAGCCACATTAATCAATGTGTCCCACACACATAAGTCTGGGATTTTTCGATTACCATTGGATTAAAAACTGACTCGACAACGGGCACTGACTAACAAGGAATGCGGAGAAGGCCCGACGGTGACGACGTCGCTATGCCCGCCGTTGCTGCCTCGTGGTGGCGTTCGCGTTCGCGTCCGCATCTGCAGATGCAGCGCTCCATCGGCACGCCGTCCCTCTCGCTGCTCCACAATGCACTGTCGACACCGAGCGCCGAGTCGCCGCGCTCGACTGGCGAAGCGGGCTTCTTCGCGCTCGACACACCCATGACACTCGAAGGCTCGCCTCCCGCGGACGCGCCCACGCGCCTGTCGCTTACAGGCTGCAGCGTTAGTGCCGGTGATAACAGCCGCAAGAGCAAATTCATAAGAGCTGTGACGGCGTTCTACCGCCTGAACGTCGTGCAGCGCATCCTGAGCGCCGCCGTGCTCGTGCCGCTGGTCACGAGCTTCCTCTGGCGTTCGCCGGCGTTCGCGACGGCCACGTTCTGCGCGTGCGTTATGAGCTTGTGCTCATACGAGTATGCGTGGCTGGCGCACCGCATCCACACGCGCATCCTGGACAAAGCCGCCAAGTTCGAGATCGACTGTGAGCTCTCACCCACGACAAGAACCTCGACCGCGCGGCCGCTTGAAATGAACAACAGCAACGATACGAGCAGCAGATCGAAGAACATCAGCAACAATAGCAACAGCATAAGGGAGCGCAACAATAACAGGAGCAGTCACAGCACGCGCAGCGAGTCCATGACCGACGACGTTCTCTGCAGAGAGGACAACGAAGCCAGACAGGCGGACCACGAGCCGAGCCCTACAAGCCGGACCAGCTACAATAAGAACATCAGATCTTCACTATCATCAGCATCCCATAGCCCAGCCGCCGTCGTGCCTGACGTGGACGTCCGGTCATCATCACCCGTGCCCACCACGAGCTTTAGCATTGTAGACGGCGACATCCACCTGCTGGACGTCGAGGCCTCGCAGTGCGCAGTCTCAAGCGTCGCTATCAAGTACTTTCGGGGGAACGAGTGGCTGACAGCGCTCGTGCTCTCGTGCTTCTCGACGACCGTGATGTCCACGGCATTTCTCCTCTGTGCGCCCTGGATTCCGGAGCTCGAGACCACGGAGCTCTACCGCCTGCGCTGGTTCTACGCGATCGCGACGGACTACGTAGCGTCGCTAAGCGCGCTCTTCACGCCCAACTGGAAGTATGCGGCCATCTGCCTCGTGGAGAAGACCGTGTTCACTCTACTGACGCTACATTCGACGATCTGCCCAATCAACCAGTTCGGCTGCGGCCTTTCAATGGAGCCGGCGCAGGTCTTCCTCTCCGGTGTCGTGCTCATCCTGCTTTTCCGTCTGCACACGTGGCAGCGTGACGGCTCGCAGAAACTGAGTGCTATGGGCATGTTCCTGCACATCGTGCTCGACATGCTGGGCTTCCTGTACATCGTGGGCAGCCTCTCGGTCATCGTGGCGTTCGTGGACGACGAACAGCTCGAGGCCTACCGCAAGCTGCTCATCGTGCTGCTCTATGTCGTCTGGGCCTCTGACACAGGCGCGTACCTCACGGGCAAGCTGCTCGCGAGTCTGAGCTACAAATACTACAACCCGCTGGCGGCGCACTTGTCCAAGAACAAGGACTATGAGGGCACGCTCGGTGCGATCCTCTTTGGTGTCGCGACCATGCACTTCGCCTCCAAGCTGCTCGACGTCCAGGGCTCGACGCTCGCCAAGGTGACCTTCACGGTGCTCGCGGTTGTCGTTGGTCGTATCGGTGACTTGTTT
>JAASGO010000078.1:0-56693 GCA_023334245.1 Globisporangium cederbergense | reverse complement strand
CTTTTTGCATGTGGTTTTCTGTGTTCTCTTTCTTTTTTGCCATGAAAGCTCCTGTTTGAACAGCGCTTTCAAAAATGAAAAATTGAAAAAGAAAATCGAAAAAAACCGGGTGCGTCTATAATTTTTCATATGACTGTACAAGATGCTCAGGTTCGACACGATATCCACACCGATCGTCACGCGCTTCTTCTGCTCCACCAACAGGTTCGCGATGAACGCACTGGAGGCCAGCGTGAGCTCCAGCAGGTCGAGCGTCGCGGTCGCATGGTTCATTCGCTCCTCGTACGTGAAGTTAGGCGGCAGACGCAGGTTTGTCGACAGCATGAGCGCCTCGTAGATCGTCGCGACCTCTGAGTGGATGTCCATACTACGCCGGTCCTGATACAGCTTCTTGTGCTCCCGCCGCATCTCTAGAACGTCCTTGATCCCCCTTGGTCGTCATGCTCACAACGTCGCATGCACTCAGGCAACCCCAATCGCTTTACCCTAGCTACCGCGATATCAGTCTCCAAAACATGAGCTGCTGTTAATTACTCAGGGTCCTGGTGCTCCTTCCGACGAAGCTGGTCGTGAAGTTCAGGATTTGCTGACGGAAAATCTGGAGACGTGACGACGCCACGGAAGTTCGCTTCTTGGAATGCAAACATGCGCTGCTGATATTGGCGATGATGTGGTAGCGATGCACCTGCGACTGGTCCGCCCTGCGGTGGCGGCGGCAGCATACGCGGATGTGGACTGCTGCCTCCACCTGAAGGCATAAAAGTCGTTGAGAGCGGCATGGTCGATGCAACCGACGGAGGAACAAAGTAGTACCTTGAGTTTGGCTGTGAGCTCGAACCGCCAACTCCGCCGATACCGATGCCTCCTGGTGGAGGTGCAAATGGATATGGGACTCCTCTAGGTGGGTGGAAAAATGGCCCAAATCCATTCCCATTCTCCGCACCGGGTGTGAAGTACCGCACGACCTCTTTTGGAGCTGTTCGCCAGAGCACCGACTCATCCCAGGGGAGCACCAAGCCTGGCTGCACGACGACCTCACACTGCCGATTAAAGTCCCATCCGAGCATCGTCGATGTCGAAGCGTACATCTGCTGCAGCTGCCATGCGAGCTCGGCGTCCTCCTCGCGCCTTCGCTGCTGTCTCTGCGGTGGGATGGGATCGTCTGCAAAGTCATCGTCCGAGCTGTAGTCGAGATCACGGTAGTACTCATCATCTGAGATCGCGTCTTGGAACTGAACATTCACGATGTACTTGTCCAGCTTTCGCTTTCCCACGACTGAAGGAGGATCGATGAGCAATTCTAGTGGCGGTACTTCTTGTTGCGGCTGAAATACCGAAGCATTCGGGTTCAGCGACGACGACGCTCGCTGTTCCTTGGACTCTGTAGACAAATCAGTAGGTTTGACGGCGTTGCTGGCATCTCTCTTCATAAACGCTGTTGCTGGTGTCGCGTCCTCGGCCTCGTCAGAGGTAAAGCCTTCGTCAGCAGTCATCGATTTGTCCATATCCGCGTTGGAGCTGACTGTGGTTGAATTGCTCGCGTCCGGGGCGTCCTCATCATTGAGTTGCTCGTGGTCCTCCTCTTCGAAATCTTCTGGCTCCGGTTGGCCCCTTGCTTTGCTGTCGACTCGTTGAGTAGAGCTTGCGATGTCTTTCTTCTTTTTCTTCTTCTTCTTCTTCTTGGATTTTTGATTAAAGGAAGAGACTCGAGTCGGATCTTTGCTCGTCGAGTGGTCATTGTACGTTGGCTTGGAGTCCTCCAAAGAAACTTCCAGCAGAAGCTCTTCCATCTGAATTGCTGCTTCTTTCTCCAGATGGTTCACGTAGCTTTTGATAATGAGCTGCTCCACGAGCATCGCGATGAGGCGCTGGTAGTCTTCCCACGAGTTGATTACCTCGCTCTCTGTCACAAAGAGGTCGTAGAACTGCTTCTCACCGAGCACGTGGATGGACGCCACGAACCCATAGAGCACGTCGCCGACAAGCGTGAAAAGCCGATCGGGGTCTTCCACCAGCTCGCTTTTCACAGTCAGTATACCTACACGACAATCAATGTCAGTGAATCTTTGCTTCTGCAACCTGGTAAGAATGACATGCTCCTTCCTACCTGTGCCGAGGTCCATGAACTCCATCGCCTCTAGCAGCTCGTAGGTCTTCTCCGCTTGAACATCAGCTGCTACTGCAGCAGGTGCAGGGGGTGGCTTCGTCTCCAAATCTTTGCTTTTCTCAGTTGCTGCCACTTCAATTGTTTCTGGCCGCGCACTGGATGGCGACACTGCTGGTGCTGCTGCTTCAATAATTGGCGTCGATTGCGATGTTGTTACGGTCTTCGCTACAGTCGTTGTCTTCAGTGGAGTCTTGAGATGTCGTTGCATCAGCCCCACGCAAAGCAAGCTCAGGTTCAGCTTGTAGAGCTGCTTGACAAGATCCGGTTCGTCGATAAACAGGATCTGCTGGCGCTCATTCGCGCTGAGCTGCTCCCAGTATTTCCGGACCCGCGGCGCGACTGAAGAGCTATCGTCCGCATACCGACTGTGTGCTTGCGACGGCATCACCATCCAATTTGCATTACTGCCACTGCCAGTTCCAGAGTAAATGTTCGATGGCTTGGAACGTTTCCTGGATCGCGCTTGTGTCAGCACGCCACCGTGCAGTTGCAGCCGCCAGCTCGCACTGTCGTTCACACTGATCTCCGTGCGCACTGCTAGGTAGCTATTCCATATCGGCGCTGATAGCCACACAACAACAGTACGCATCACAGTGAGAAACCCGCGCCCTCTCACACACACGGGTTCATGCGCAATTGCACGACGGCGACGACGAGCAGCTACGCAATCATCGCCGCCATGGTTTGTCAAGCAGCACGACGCCAGTCACGACCGCATAGCGACACACACGCACACATCTGCAGCACCACGCGCCTCACCTTCGATCGCAGTCGCGGGCTTCTTGGTCGTCGTAGCGCTCGCTGAGGTGCTGCGCACAGTTCCCGCCGCCATCCTGCTGCTGATCACCTTTTTTGTTTTTCTCAAATGGACTCGTTGCCATTCACACTCGCTTTGCACCTTTTCGACCATCTTGCGTGGTTTGCCTTTCACCTTTTTAAGCTTGATGTTTGTATGCTTTATACCGCCAATCCAAAAATGTTCTAGATATTGACTGAAATTGACTTCCAAAAGGACTACCCTGTAGCAAGTTGCTCTTTTGCCGTCGTCAGCATTTTCGTTTCTGCACGCAAGAGCGAAAGGAGAGCAGAGATGGCGGACATTCAGCACCGGCGCATCGCGCAGAAGCTCAAGGAGGCGTGCGAGGAGACGGCCGCGCAGGCGATCGCCGCTACGACAGCGAGCGGGCAGGCATCGCGCGTGCACCACAAGAACCGCAAGTTCGCCAGCCGCAAGGATGCCATGGCCGCTAAGGTGAGTGAGTGTCTCTCTATTCTGTGCTGTTACATTCGCGTTTGCAAGCGCTGTGGATGCGTGGGGTGGGTTTGTCTGTATTCGTAACATTCATCTTTTCACAGCAACACGTATGGGACTGACCTCGTTGTTTTTTGTTTGTTTTTTCTTACGTGTGTGGCATGTTATCGCGAGTAGATTGCGGCTGCGAAGGCAAAGCGCGAGGAGAAAGAAGCGTCGTCATGAGCTGTTTGGTCTGCTGCTGCAGTGACGATGGAGCGAGCGTCCAAGTGAAAAGAATATCTCGGTGTGTATTTGCATAATAGAAATGTACGTATTAATAATGAGAGAGACTGCCCAATGACTTCCATCATGCTCTAGCAAAACGCATGTTGAGGCTTTGGCGGTAACCCCAGTCCGTTCCTCCTGTCCATGCAGCGGTATTGCTTATAATATTTCGTGTGTGGCCATTCGCGGTTGACGTGAGATCGTCAACTTGGCTTTGTTCATCTTCAAGGTGCTATAGTTGTTGAGTGGAGAGTCTGTGAGCTTGTGTGGAGGAGACTTCACAGCTTGCTAGCGCCTCGAGATGCATGCACGGATTCGCAGCGTCGCGAAGTTTGTGGTGAACATTCAGTGAACCGAACCAGTCACAATGGCGAAGACCAGTAACGCTGCATCATCGATGCAGATTGGAAGGAAGTTAGCGCCCACTCAAGAGCTTCGACTGCGTGCGTTTGCTACTTCACTACTTGAGTGTGCGTATAACTGGTTGCCTCCTGTTTTCTTATGTCACCTCTCCAAACTGTTGTACATTATAGAATATGGCAATCAAAGTCGGTGAGCTGACGCTGCCACTCGCGCTTCTTGTGCAATGCCTCGAGAGCGACTACCCGGTGGTGCTACTGCATCTGTTGACTGTCATCATTTGCCTCAACTCGCTCTCGTGCACGATGATGATGTGTATCCAGTGAGATCGTGTCCGCGAAAGTCACGCAGCTTGCTTCAACGGACGATTTGCAGGTTGTTCAGCTCACGAGCCGGCTGCTACCAATGCCACCTCTGGAGATACCGGAAGTACTTGTACGCAACACTTTATAACGCGCAGCCTGCGAGTACAGTGAGCGAGTTCACTCCGTGTACAGACTTTTTCTTTACTGATTCTGCTAGATGTTGATGCCCACAGGTCACTGGCATACACACACGAAGTACGTTTGAGCGGTTCCCGATGTCCGTGTGTTCGGACGCAACGCACGACCTTGATGGACTCACCCTCTTCTTCGCGGAAGAGGACGTTAGTGTCTGCATCGGCACGCTCTATCGCGCGTGCGTCAACTCGGAGAACCGAACGGGCATGTGCTACAGCCTCGCGGTCGCGGTGTTCAGGCGGCAGATCGCAGAGAAGACCGTGCGATCCAAACCATGAGTAGCGGTTCGGCTGTGAAGCTGCACCATCTGTGTATACCTGGGCAGAAGTAAGTTGGATGGCCTAGTGCTCCTGCAAAGCCCACGAGCAAGAAACTGTTGAATGACTTTACGAGGAGGACACTGGTGTCCATCGTGCGACATTTTGTGGGCTTTCTCTGTTAACTGGTATATAATTTATAAGGTTATAAACTATAAGCTACATCAACACACCAGGATTCGCATTCACGTTTCAGTTAATTATTGATCGAGTATAGCGACTGAAAAACCTTTGCGTACCCTCTTGAAATCGTACTCTTTTTCTACTGGCTTGGCATAATTGGTCCATCCACAAAACCTTTGAAAATATATTACTCTCTTTGAAATTATAAACACTACTTGCTCATTGCATTCGCGATTATTTGGAATCAAATTGCTTGAGCATTCAGAATTCGCATTCACATTTCTGGAAGAGACGAGACCACGAGAGAGCAGCTCACTTGTGTTCTTCATCCATTCCATCCACAAGCACAACTCCACAAACCACATACAGTGCTAACACCATGCAGCAGGAGAACCAGCAGGACGTGGACGAGGTCGTAGACATCGCGAATGCGCAACAGGTGGCCGCGTACCTGTGCAGCAAGATCCGCGTTTTCCCCAACTTTCCCCGGCCGGGGCTCGACTTTAGCGACGTTACGACGCTGCTGCTGGACCCGAAGGCCTTCCAGGTCGCCATCGACGCGCTCAAGCACCGGTACGAAAGTCAGCGCGTGACGCACGTCGTGAGTTGTGAATCGCGCGGCTTCATCTTCGGCGCGCCGCTCGCACTCGCGCTCCAGGTGGCCTTCGTGCCCGTGCGCCGCGCGCGACGACTCCCAGGCAACACAGTCGGCGTGGACTACACCTCGGGTTTCTACACGGGCCGCATGGAGATCCACGACGACGCGATCAACAAGGGCGCGCGCGTGGTGATCATCGACGATCTGGTCGCCACGGTACGTTCGTTATATTACGCCTTTGGACGGATGGATCATGGCTGTGCAGGAGAGCGATAATGTATTGACGTGTGTTTTGATGATAGGGCAACACGCTGAAGGTAACATGCGAGCTCATCAGCAAGCTCGGCGCGGAGGTGGTCGAGTGCGGCTGCGTCATCAACTCCATCCAATCGCATGTACGTTTTGGTTGCATTGTATATGTATGTAGAATAAGCGCCGAGGCTGACTCTGTATGTGCTGTGGTTTGCTTGCCTGTGATGACCATATTCGCTGTAGGAAACGCTCCAGTCCATCCCGGTCTACGGCCTCATCACAATGTAACATCCACCACCAATAAGAATGTCAATCAGAGAAACAACAATTGCACTCGCCCCGACCCAACACGCGCTCTGGTTTTGCGTGGAGCTGTCCTCTGTTGGCATTTTGTTCGCTCTGCTACTGGTACGGAGACTGCGACCACACGCAGGCTCTGGGAGTCGGATCTGCTCAGTGTGCATGGGTCAATTCGCCTCACGAACGTCATACCATCGCCAGCTCAGACGCTCAGAGAGCGTTTGTTTCTTCATCTGGACGCTTGGATTCCTTTTAAAACCGTCTTTCCCTGACCGAAGAGCTCAAAAGAACATTTTGGCAATCAAAAGCAAACTGACAAGCAGTAGCATGACAAGCAACTCGCCCACGTCGGCGGCGGTGGTCGTGGGCACGCGCCTGCACTGGAACAACCACGCGCAGCACGAGCGTATCGACGTGGAGAAGGTACTGCTTCAGGTGCATGCATTCTGCGCGCGTGCGGCCACGTACGCCGACGGCATCCTCATCGCCGTGGGGCTCCCGCAGCAAGCGCTCGCTGCATCATCTTCGTCAGCGTCCGCAGATGAAGAGAGCGCGTTCGTCGCGTCTGTACGCGAGTTCCTCACGCGCCTGCAGAGCGAGACCCGCAACTGCATGAGCACTTCTGCTGTCGCTTCTGCTGACCATGTGTCTAGAGTCGCGCACGTCGAGATCATCCCGATGCTGCACTGGGGGAGCTTCGTGCCGGCGCTCAACGCGATCATCTCGACCGCCGCCACGCAATTCCAGGCTGCCTCACTTTTGCTACTACAGTCACTCGAGGTCGATGTGGACGCTGAGGGTGTCCACTTCCTGCAGACGCATTTCAAAGCCGGAGAGGATCTCGTGGTCGGCGCTGCGCTCCCAGGTCACGTGTTCCAGCCAAGCGAAGAAGCAGACACCTTGCTGGAGCTCAACGGGCTCACGACGCCCTGGAACACGTTGGCGCTCTGGGACCTCTCGCACCTGGCGATGATCGGTTTCCCGCTCATCGGTGACGGCCTCAAGATCGACGCGGTCGGCGGCTCGTGCGCAGGTGTCGAAGAAGTGTCGACCATCGCGCTCTACCAGCAGCTCTTCCCTTCTACAAGTACAGCGAAAGTGGTCAAAGTGCCTGGGATCGCGTGGCAGGTAGACAACTTTGAGAGCTCCGAGCGCCGCGTCTGGCAGGAGAAGAAGATGGCGAGCAAGCTGCAGCGTGCCGAGCGGCAGATGGCGCACTTTGGGCTCGCGAGCAGGGGGACAGTGCAGCACCTGCAGCAGTAGAGGCGTAGTAGATAGAGTGTGAGTAAACAACTGTGTTTTTACAAGTGGGCTTGGCTTAAACGGAGCAGATTGACGCTATGATACCACAGTGTCCTGTTGACCTAGTCGACGAAAAGTCCGTTGGCGACGCGTATCTCTTCCTGCTGCTGTCGCGCGAACGAGTTGAAAATCTGCTCGAGACTCGTCTGCGAGATGCTGTACTCCTGCACACACAGCCGCTGCTTCTCCATCTCGACGAGCTTAAACATGCGCGACAACCTGAAGTTGTCCACGGGCTTTGAGCTATTGTCACCACTGCTCGGCTCTGAGATCTGCTGCTTGTTGGCGAGCTTGAAGCGCACAAAGTCAGCCTGGCGCTCCAGCAAAGCGGTGCTCTCCACGCCAAAGTGCGAGTTTAGATACGCAGTGAGCTGCTGCACGCGGTCTTCCAGCAGCCACCAGCCGCAGAACTCCCTCGCATCCAGTGCGCCGTCACCTCCCTCTCGGTCTTTACGCAGTAACTGAAGCTGCAACATGGAGCCCGTCGGATGCTGACTCGCGCTCGTGCCAGTAATCCAGTCAATACGCTCGGGCTTTCCCAGTGCAGTGCAGAGACCCGGAAGCTGAGCTGATGTGATGCCACCGCCAGTGGCGCTACTAGTACTAGTCAATGTACTTGTCAGTGTCTCACACAACTTCAAAATGTCCTCCTGAGTTGGACAGTGCAGTTTGCACTCGAGCAGGAATCCGTTGCCGAAGCGTGCTTTCAGGTGCGGGATGCTACCAAAGCAGCGCAGCCTGCCGCCGACCATGATCGCGGCCTTGTTGCACAGCGCCTCGCACTCCTCCATCGAGTGGGTTGTGAGCATCACAGTCGTCTGCTTGGACTGGATCGAGACCTGCAGAATTACGTCCCACATGAAGCGTCTCGCGTGCGGGTCCATTCCCGTGGACGGCTCGTCGAGAAACAGCAGATCGGGTCCTCCGAGCATCGCGATCGCGACCGAGAGTTTGCGCTTGTTGCCGCCGCTCAGGCTGCCTGCCAGTTTGCCCTCGAAGGCCTTCAGCTGAAGCTTGAGCAGCAATCGGTCGACCTCGTTGCGTAACAGTGCGTTGTTAAAGCCCTTGAGTCGTCCATAGAACTCGAGGTGTTCCCTTACAGTGAGCAGTTCCAGGAGCGCGTCAAACTGCGGACAGTAGCCTACGCATCGCCGCACTTTAGCACGTTGAGTGAGGATGTCGAGCCCCTTCAGCTTTGCTGAGCCAGCTGAGGGGCGGATGTCGCCCGTGAGGATCTTCATCGTTGTCGTCTTGCCCGCTCCATTGATGCCCAGAAAGCCGAAACAGTCGCCGCGCGTGAGTCCAAACGAGAGATTCGAGATCGCCTTCTTGCCGTTCGGGTACGTCTTTTGGAGGTTCAGCAGCTGCACGACCTCTTCGCTCTCTTGTGCCTGGCCTGCTGCTATTGAGTGGCTTGGCTCTGATGGTGATGCATTGGCTCTCAGGACTCTATGAGCCTCAGCTTTGACATCTTCATCGTCGGCATCGACGAGCTGAGTGTGTTCCTGGGCGTGCAGCTTTGTATTCACGCGACAGCGACAGCGCCGCGCAAGGTGATGCAAGGACTGTAGCAAACTTCGTACAGAGGAGCCTTGACCTCCAGTGTTTACACGGAGGTCCCCAGTCTGGACCCAGTCGACCACGAGCGCGAGAATAAAGAAAATTGGACACTCGGCAGTGAGGTACGCAATCTCGTTGCCCGCGACCTCGGGCGAGAAGGCGCTCTTGGTGACCCGCGAGAGACCGTAGAGCGCTTCAATGTCAGCTACGATCACGCGCAGGAGCCCATTCCCCAGCGAGAAGAGCGGCGAGCAGCGCCAAAGGTAGATCAGCACCTGGTTCGCTTCCTGCGTGGACGTGAGCGAATCGAGCGAGTAGCTCGTGATCAGAAGTAGCAGCCCCAGGAAGAAGTTGAGCATGATCGTGTACAGCAGACACGCGCCTGGGTCCCTCATGATATGCGACATCAGGTACGTCCAGGGTGCAATGGCCCCACCAAAGAGGATGAAGAGGGTCAGCACGGCCTCGGGGGCCTCGCGCGTGCAGCCCTGACACACAGAGGCGGAGGCATGACCACCACTGCCGCTACTAATGAGCGACGAGGTGATCCCGTACGACCTCAGAAGCAGGATGGTGGTGCCCATGGGCACGAGGTACATGGTCATATCGAAGACAAAGTTCGCGAGCCAGTAAGCCGCGAGCGAGACGCCCGAGAGCAGCTGCTGGTGCTTGGCGTTCTGTTCTCTCTGCTTCTCCTTGACTAGGAACGGCATCATGGACGCCGGGACGAACGTGAATGCGATCACGACGAAGATCACGGCCGGCAGACTCAGGAACGAGTTGAAGATTGACCGCGTCTTGAACGAGAGCGGGAACGGGTGCGTCCCCACACGCACAGTTGGGAGAGTTCGATTTGTCGTCGCCACAGCAGCAGCAGAAGTGCCCTTGGATTGACTGGACAGCAACAGGAAGCGGTGGATCGCCTCGTCCACCATGGCCTTGTACAGAGGTCCTCCGTGAGTCGACGACGAGTTCACCATTACGTTGTACCCAAGAATCTGCTTCTCCTGAGAGCCGTAGAGCACAAAGCCGCCGTTCTGTCCCTCAATAGGGGTCATCTGAGCTGTCAGTGTGCTCGAGTCATGTCCGTAGCCCTTGGTGAAGGCCAGCTCACCAAAGCGCAGAGAGAAGCCTGTCGTGTCGTTCGGCTGGATGGATGGATCGGTGTAGGACACGTTCAACACCGTCGGAGTGGTCGAGGATTCGTACACGACTGGCTCGAGCGACAGGGCGTACGGGACGCCACCTGCGAAATGCTGCGGTTGCACGATTGCAGTGCACCATGGATCTATCGCCAAAGAGGACGAGCTCCCGGGAGTACAACTGTACGGCACCATGGTCGCTACCCCCAGGTCGTACTGTGACTCGCTTGTGAGCATCGCCTTTGGGTCGTTGCGGATGAAGAGACTCACTTTAAGCGCTGAGAGCCCGACGAAAACGACCACGATGGGCAGAATCGTGCTGAAGAAGAGCATGTTCCGGTCTCGCCGAGCGCTCAGAGTGCGCTTGCGCAGCAGCGCCGCGATCTGGACGAAGAACCAGCCCGCAGACGATCTCGAGCCGAGGTTTTGGCTTCGATTTTGGTAACTGAGTACCTCGTTACCTTCGCTCGCATCGGAGACCTGGACATGGTTTGACTTTGTCAATGCCTCAGAAGTGTCAGGAGCCAGTCCTGCCGTACTCGTAGTAATCGGATGCACAGGCTGCTTGCCTTCTGCGACGCGTAGGAAGATCTCTTCAAGGGTCGTGACCGAGATCGCGAACGACAGAATGCCCAGTGTTTGCTGCTTGGACTCGATCTCCTCAAAGAGCGCTGGGAACCGTGGTGCGCACTCGAATGGCAGCTGGAAAGTCAACTCGGTACCGACATCCGTGTCGGCACGCGCCTCCGGAACGTGCCTTCGGATTAGGGCCTGCAACACGTTGGCTTCAGCTGATGAGCCAGTCTCATTGTTCAACACCACACTGTTGGCTTTCTGAGCCTGAGCAAAGCTCAGACGGTATCCCACACCGAACCGATTCTTGAGAAACAGAGAGGACCCGACGCACTTGAGCTCACCCTCGGCCATGATCGCAATGCGGTCGCCCAGAATATCAGCTTCGTCCATGAAGTGAGTCGTGAGGATCAACACGCGCGCCCTGCGGTTGCTCTGGATCAGCTCCCACGTGCTCCTGCGGCTGTAAGGGTCCATCCCGGAGGTCGGTTCGTCGAGAAATACCACGCGGCTCTCGCCCAGGAACGCGATCGCGAGCGAGAGCTTGCGCTTCATGCCGCCCGAGAGCGCGTGGGAGCGCACGTGGCGCTTTTCACAGAGCCCAACCTCGTCAATCTTCTTGCTCACCTCAAGGTTCAATGTGACAGGGTCGTACAGGCCCTTCACGCGACCGTAGAAGAGCAAGTGCTCTTCGACGGTAAGCTCCGGGTACAGCACACTGTGCTGCGGACAGTAGCCGAGCGACTTGCGCACCGCGGGCATGTCGTTTGCGACCGAGTGTCCGCGGATCCAGGCGTCCCCGCTCGACGGTGGGACCATGCCGGTGAGCATCGCCATGAGCGTCGTCTTTCCCGCGCCGTTGTGGCCAAGGAGACACGTAATCTGTCCTTCGTAGAACGACAGACTGAGCCCCTTGATAGCGACTTTCTTACCTCCCGGGACGTCGAATTCTTTCCGCAAATTGCGGATCACAACTGCGCGTCCGTCGTTCTCCTGCTGCTTCATTTCACTACTGACGGGTTCACAGCTGCCTTGAGCCAAGGCTGCGGCCTCTGGGCTAGCAGCATCACCTGTGCCGTACTGCATCATTAAAGTCGTGGTCGAAGCTCTCATTGAGCTCCTGAGAACGCGGTGCCAGTGGGCCTTTGTGAAGCAGAAGTACCACTTGTCCGCGACGCCGAACTCGCGCGGCGTTACGCGCTCAAAGTAGAGACCGACAAGAATGTACACGAAGAAGTCAATGATCTGCATCCAGATCGCGTTGACGAAGCGGAAGCCGCCGACCAGTTCACTCGCATTGTCGCCATTGATGCCCACGCCGACCGCCTCGACCTGGGTGATGATATTGATCCCCTGCGTGAGCGCTACGGGGGATAGCAAGCACGCCCAAGTGCGCTGCAGCTCGCCCGAGCTCTCATTGAACGCGAAGGATGCGAAGAACATCATGAAGAAGACGCCCATGCCTACGAAGGACCCGGCACGCGCCCGTGAGAACAGGCTGCTGACCAGAAAGCCGTACCCAAAGCTGCTGAGCGCGAACGAGAAGAAGAAGCCAAAGAGCAGAGCGAAGTTCGAGTTCGAGAACAACAGTGCACGAGCGCCGAGCGTCTGGAGCAGCGACGCGAAGAGTAGCAGCTGGAGGTACGTGACGAACCAGGCGAAGAGGATGTGAGTCTCTTGCACGCCTAGGATGCGCATGAGCTCCCGAGATTTCGTCTCCTTTTCCATGAGCAGTGCCACGATCACGCGCGAGACGGTGTACAGGTACGAGAGGACGAAGCCGACGGGGAAGACGACGAGGATCTTGTCAAAGAAGCTCGCGTAGTGAAAGCCCTCGATCGGACTCATGAACACTGCGGCGCCGTGAAACGCCTGCGGAGCTTGGCGGAGCGACAATAGAAGCTGCGCCTTTGTGTTTGCTGGGATATCATCGACCGAGATGGGCAGATCCTTGATCGGACCCATGAAGAATGACAGCGTCTCACTCAACGAGCTACTAGTGCTCGACAAGACCGCTTCACGCACGCCCTCAAGCGCTTTCAACGCTGAACCGAGGATTAGATCGTCCTTGAGCTGTCGTAGCAGTCGGTTGTCGAGCTCCGGGTCGTTGTCTTTCGCCGTCGACTGCGCAATCTGACATGTGCCATTCGTGGTCTCAGTCTGTTGATCCCACGTCGGCATACAATTCAAAAACCGCGAGACCGTGGTCTGCAGCGTCATGAATCCACGAGTGGCATAGCAAAGCGTCGGCATGGGCTTCACCTCCTTGTTGAACTTCTGCACGTTGAACCTTCGGCTGATTGTGCGAGGGACACTTCCAGGAAAGTTCGTGTCCGTGTACGTCGAGTTGAGCCGCAGCGAATACTCGATATCGTGGCCACGGAGGTCGCCGATGTCGCTGCTCTGCTGCGGGAACTCATGGAACGCGATGGCTGCGTAGATCTTCGGGTGCGCGAGGTCGAGACCGTAGCTCTCGCTCGTGATGTATGCCTCCAGGGCGCTCTCGTTGTCGAAGAACATACGCGAGTCCCTAAACGACGCGACCTGGAGCGCCGAGATGCCCGCGATGGGCTTGATGAGCGGCAGGCGAGGGTACCATGTGTCCAGCAGCGCGGCAAAGTACTTGCGCGTGTAGACCGTGTCCGGCGTGATCGCGATCTTGTACGGCACGACCTTGTTGCGGCACTCGATTGGCACGGAGTACAATGAAGTCGCACTTACGCTCGTGTAGCCCAGCATGACGAACTTGAGGAAGCAGCTGAGCATGTCCAGGTCGCTGAGCTCGTCCAAGCGGTCGCCCTCTGCGATCGACTGGAGCGCCAGGTTGAGTAGCAGGCCGGGCATCGTCGTCTCTGTAAAATAGAACTTTGGCACCACGAGCCCCGACGCGAGCGAGAGCGCCGAGGTCCATCCCATCTGGGCACCGAGTGAGCTGCCATTCGAGTTCAGGTTTGAGATTGGGCTGTTGCTGCTGCTGTTGTTGTTGTTGTTGCTGGCGCTAGTGGCGTTCAAGAACGACGCGAGCAAGTCCTGCTTCGCAAAGAGGTTCCAATTGGAGCCTCGTGAGAGTGCTGCTGCGGACTCATTCTTGGTCGCAGTGGCCCAGCCCGAGGGCACGTCGAGGTCCTGCTCGAGGGTCTTGAGCGCCGCGAAGAGAAGAATGCACAGCAGCGGGTTGAGCACCTCGCTCAGCGTCGCGAACGGGTGGCGTTTCTTGATGACCCCGTTCTTCGCGAGCAGCGCGGTCAGAGTGCCTCGCGTCGTCGTCATTTCGCGAGTCTCGCTGGTTGTGGCGCGCTGAGCTGCTGCCTGGCGATCGCAAGCGTCGCGGTGGAGTGAGTGACTCGACCGCTGAAAGATCGTCTAAGGTTTCACGTCTCAACGAAGAAGCTTGACGAACCCGAGTCAGCGCCTTGAGACAGTTAGTGGCACTTGAGAAGCACAGCAAGAGGGAATGAAGGCGTCAACACGTTGAGATACACACACAAGAGATGAAGGACTAAGGACTTAATTTAACTGGAAAGTGTATCAAACTCAATCAAGGTGTCCGTGATTCTCTTGATCCACGAAGGCACCCGCGCCACTTCGCGATCCTTTCACGGGATTCGGTGCGTGCAGCTTCACAGCCAAGCCATTGCTCGTACTCGGGGTCGCACGGGGCATCGCGACCGCGAGAGTGTTCGTGCCACACATAACCGATATCATGCGTGGGTTGTAGCACATGCCGTGAGATTCCCGGACGTGACGTGCCGGCGATAGAGCGTTCCGTTGCATGCGTTCACGTCTTCCTCGTAGATGAGAAGATTGAGCGACTCGGGATCTGGCAGCGCGTCGGAACATACGGACATCGGGAACCGCTCAAACGCGCTTCATGTAGCATTGGTAGCGAGCGATCTTGTCAGTTCGGTTCAGCGGCAGGCAAGTCAGTGCCTGGAGGAAGTGAGCAGCTCGACTTCCTCAGGTTACACTTGTCACGGAGGAACCCACCCATTGCAGCACAGTGAGCCTCGGAAAGCAGCCGCTAAACCGAACGAGCTAGGGAGGACCGGAGCCAGATCCGGTGCATCGGCAAGGCTTGGCATCACCGAGCTCGAGCTTTAGGGAAGCCATGGCGCTCACATCCCTGACGGTCAAGACGAAATATTTCATGCCACGTCAAAACGGCTCCACAATCTGGTGCTGGCTGTTGCACAATCCTCCCCCCCCCCTATCTGATTGAGGAGTGCCCACAGAATGTCCTTGTGGACACCATAAATATCTTTCTAACGTGGGCGCTCGAATGTATACTCCGCGGTGGACATGTCGATCGCATACCCACAGTCGCTTTCCTCATCCTCGCCACCGTCTTTCGTCTCCTCTTCCCTCTTCGCTGTCCCACCATCAGCTTCGCTCCTGAAAGCCACCACTCGCATACTCGTCGCTTCCCTCATTTTTCTCTTGCGCCAACACCGCTGGATCGACGTCGCATAAGCGTTTTCCCACATCACTCGCAACACCGCATCTCGCCTCTGGGCTTCCAACTCGTCCTTCAGCGCGTGGAACCTCGCGCGCGCCAGCTTCGCGCGATACGCCATCTGCAGTTTCTGCGCTGCAAGAGTCTTCCTCTGGATTAGCAAGTGCACGCGCCTGTCAAAGAGCAGCAGGAATCTGGCGCGCTTGAAGAAATGCTGCATGACCAGCGCCGCCGACTCACGCATCTTCTTTCTGGCTCGCGCTCGTCGGGTGCGTGCCATCCGAAACATGAGCCAGAGCTGGATCGCGATGGAAGCGTGGAAGCGTGCGAGTCGGTGCAGCCACGCGCGCGTGAGCCTTCGCTTGGCGCAGTAACGGCGAAGCGTCCTCGTGATGACGCGTGCCGCGCGGTTCGCTACCAGGAACTCGTGGAACTCGCGGCGAAAGACGTGCGCTCGGAAGCATTTCTGGATGGAGACACTGGCGAGCGTGTATTGGTGATACCGGCGGGTGCGTTTCAGCATCTTGCGGCAGAAAAAGCCGCGCCACCGAGCCTGGACTAAGGTCGCGGCGTGGTGCACACGATACCCAGACCGCACGCGCTTGGCGATCAGCACGCGTGCAAGACTCTGGATCGTCACGAGCGCTGCGAGTCGCTCCATCTCGTGCTGCTCTGCAACGAGCGCCAGCCAGCACTGGTATCGTGTTGCTATCATCGTCTTGAGTCTGGTGCGAGCTCGTGCCATCACCCACAGTGCGCATTTCCTAGACACCCAACGAAGGGCACAGGCAGCGTAGTCAAGGGTTAGATAATAATGGACGGCTGATGCTGGTAAGCTGTGTGTAGGTAGGTAGGGTGGGGTAGTGCATGAACTTACAGTTTGCAGAACTTGTGGACGCGCTCTTGGCATCGCGACCAGAGCATTTGCTGGAGCCAGAGAGAGAATCTCGCCTTCGTCATTCGAAGACTCGACCTCGTCAGGACGTCCTGCAAGTTTAACCAATAACTTCAGTTAGCGAAGACACGAACTGCATGCACGTCATAGGATCTGAGATAGAGCACGAACCGCGAGTTTGTCGACAGCAACGTGCTTCCGGATCGCCGCCGAGGATGCATTCGAGTCCAGCAATTCCTGCACGCAGTGGTCGCGCACCCAGTCACACGATCGCCGCACTACACGACATCCGCAGTCATACAAGATTCAATCAGTCGTGTTGTTCGAGCTGGCGTTGCTCAAGTAAGCCAATGACGGTTCATGAGTTGCGTGCATACCGACTTGACGGTATCGCTTCTCGCTGGAACTAGATCGCATCTGAGCCTCCTCGTCTTGAAGGCGGTGGAGGTGCTCGTGGCGCTTTCCTTCACTGGTGTTGCTCTCTCTGCTCACAACAAATCTCCGGTCGTAAGGAAGTGCTGTTGCGAGCCGTTGTTGCCTGAATTTGGTGGGGTTTCTGGTACTAGTCGGACTGGAGATCACGGGGGGAAATGAACACGTCGCCACGCGCTCGATCGCTGGAGACAGTGGCGTAAGCAGTCCCTTCCGAGGGCTTGGACCCATAGTGCCCCTGCTAGCACCCAAGCTTGATACGCTCTTCTCTTTAAACGCGACGCCATCCAGCCACACGTTGTCGCGCAACATCTCATACACGGGTGGCTCATGCTGGAGCTCTTTCTTTCTTATAGAGGCAGCCCCGAATCGAGCCTTCCGCAACGACTCGAGCGCCACTTCGAGCTCCATGAGCTGGTCGTATGTCACACCGGCCTCTCGCAGCAAACCCGCGCTCTCCAGCACTCTCGCGATGTCGGCATGCGCCACAAGGAATAGAACGTCCTGTGGGGACAGCCTTCGACCTCGGAATTTGTCTTCCCAGAGCGCCAGCGTGTGCTGATCTTGGTCACGGACAGCAGCAATCAGCGCATTCGTAATCGCAGGACTCACATGCGACGTCGCAGTTGGCGTGTTTGATCTACAAGCTCTATCTGGAGACGAAGCATAGTCACAACGAGCTGAGGACCTCTCGATCGCCTGGAGTGGTGTCGTCAACACCAGTCGCTTCTTTTTCGTATTGGCACCACACGACACCGGTGAGCAAAGTGTTACAGACACCACTCTCTTCAACTCGGCAGATGAGTCGGTTCGCTTCTTGTGTTGCGGCGGTGGCGTCACGAGCGACTCGGCGAGGCGGTAGTTGGCCTGGAAAGGGAAGAACTCGCCCAGGATATCGTCGACCGTCTTCACACACCCGCTCACAGCCTGCAGTCGCTTCACATAGCTCTCCTGGCGCTCAGTCACATGCTTGCGAGCTCCGCCATGGAAGCCTATAGCAATAACAGCACCAGCAGTACTCGATGTCATGGGATTCATTCTGCAGCCAATCTTCGCGTCGCCTCCATTGCTGTTCTCAAGAAACCGCAGTCGAATGGGAGAGCCCACGTCTTCGCTAAACTCGTGGCCTTCAGTTTCTTGGATAGCAGTAGTATTCTTAGCAAAGCCGTTGGATGAGATTCTTGAGATCGTCAGTAGTCAACAGAGTGGGTTCAGTTCCATAATGGACGCCAGCATTCTTACTCATCCTCATTCTCTTCGTCTTCGCCATCTTCTTCTTCGACTCGTACATGCAGCTCCTTGGCGGTCATGAAGTCCACGAGCTCCTTACACTCCGCTGCACTCAAGTACGGCCGCAGTACACGAACGCCGTCCAGGTATAGCGCCTTGCTCCACGGACACTTCGCCAATCCACGGTAGAACACGCGCCTCGCAGTGTCGATTTTGCCCATCTGCACCTCGAAGCGCACGTACAGACGCCAGCACAGAGCACTGCTCTGTGTACGTGAGGACTCGACCATTTCCTGGAAAACGCGGCGGATCCGCTCGATTCCCGTCAAATTCGAGCCAAACTTGTGAAAGAGACAGCAGCGCGGCGGCCTTGGCTCTGGTGCTGTACCGAAGCTAAGACTGGATCCAGGCTCGGCTTCTCCCGTAATAACAGAGCGCTCGAGCCGACTAAACTCGCAGAGCAGTGCAAAGAGCCACTCAATGACCAGCGGCGAGTCAAAGTGGCGCTGCCAGCGCGTGCGCACGCTCTGGAAGTGCCTGCGCAAGCTCTGTGACATGGTGTTGCTCGTCTCCGCATCCACGTAGAGCCTCAGTTGTAGCGGGTCGTGTGGGAAGCGCTCGACTGCTTCTCCGACAGCGAATCGCCAGTCTCGAGGAGCAACGATCGGGAATGAAGAGCTGAGCTGGTGCTGTTGAATGAACTCCAGGTACGAGAGCCGCAGCCAGTGATTCTCACTGGGCGATGCGTCCCAGTAAAGCATGGAAAGCTGTGCTTGAAACTCGCTGCATGCGGCCTGGAAGCCAACGGTGGCGTAGATTGCCAGGCAGAGGTTGTAAACGCAGTAGCCAATGGTTGAGAACCAGTCGCTCTGCGTAAGGAACATACCATTACCACTGCATTTGCTCTGTTTCATGCGCTGCTGCGTCGCGATCTCGAGCTCCAGGCGGTACGTCTCGACCACTGCTGTCTTCACATCGCCATTGTTCTTCAGTAGTACACCGTGAAGGTGCTGCTTGAGCTTTGCTGGGGCCTTGCGGAACTGTTTCTCGAGTTTCTCCAGCGATTCGCATTCATCCTGTGGCTGCCACGCACTCCACAGCACGTACAGTGTCTTCACTTTGCGAAGCTCTTCGTCAGTGTGCTGCTGAGGCTTTGGCTGCCAGATCACGCTGCGCGCTCGTAGGAAGAGTAGCGCGTGGAAGCTGCGATTTATTTGAGCATCGCTGGCAGAGTGAAGATCGAGCGACGTGAGCATCTTGTCGCAAATACGGTTCACTTGACGCACGCTCCCTGCTCGCAGCTCCAGCTTGGCGTACGCAAACATCAGCGCAACATCAGTACTTGGACCTGAGGGGGTATGAGAAAACGTCGTTGAGTCGGCACTCTCCATGAGCTTCTGGCAAAGCTGACGAGCGTACTGGAGTCCCTTGTCATTCTCACCCTCAGCTCCACTGGACACAAGCTGGGCCTCGTACGCGATCCAGAGGAATTTGACGAGCCGCACGCTCTCACGATCACCTTCGCTATGCAGCAGATCCAGGAAGAGAACGAACACGTTCCGTATGAACGCCACCTTGCTGGCATCAACCAGCGCGCTTCTGTCAACGCGGACATCATCAAGCAGCGCTTGTTGAAGCAGATCCTTCCGCTGGACTGTCGTGAGCAGGATTGATTCGGGTGAAGCTGGGTCCATGGCGCTCAGAATCGGCTTCACGAGTTCGTCGTACTCACTTTCATGGCTGTCGGCGTAAAGGCTCTCGGATGGCGTGGTGGTGTCGTGACTAGCCTTGTCGTCCTCGTCCTTGTTCAGCCACCGCAGACCAGTAAGCTTGAGCAGATTAAGAACCAATTTCAACCGCATCACCCGTGGGACCTGGAAGAGAAAAGGTTGGATCTCCTCAGTCAGTACCGCGCGGTCGGGGGCGTCATCGATCAAATCCTGGTGTTCAGGGCTCGTCGATCGCAGTGGAAGCCACTGAGTCATCTCCTTCGCCTGCTCCTGCCTGAACCAATGGCAAAACGCGTCTTCATTGCCGTCAATCGGATCGAAATCTGCACGCTCGTCGTGGAATTTCGCCATGAGTTTCGCAGATTTCGTCTCGCGTTGTTCTTCCTTCTTGTTCTGCGACTGCTGCTTGGCGATGGAGACTTCGGTGCCGCGCAACTCACTCAAGATGCGCTCGTATTCGCTCGTGTCATCAATTTCGTCGAGCTTGATGCGGTAGCCGTGGACGTTGCTGTACGTGAGAGCTGACTCATCAGGAGACTCACTGTCATCATCACAATAGTCTGAATTTTCACCACCGTTGACCATTCGACTGGAGTCGCCTTTGGTCTTTCGATGAATGCCAGAGAGCCTCAAGAGACTCTGCTGGTGTTCGTGGCTTTGAATCGCTGCAGGCGGGTTCATCGCACTCAGTTGTGAGACAACACGCTCGTGAACGAGTCGTGCAAAGGCTTCTGAAGGCGGGAAAAACGCATTCTCGACGACGAATGCGCTCGCAGTCGCTAGATCGTGAATGCCATCACCAAAGTGCGGCAGGTTCTGATCCCATCGTGCGGTAAACTTCCGCAGCACCTCGGCGTGACGATGCTCGGAAGCTTGGCCTTCGTTGCCCAGGTTGCTACCGTTCGTTAAGCCCATGCTGTTGAAATCAATCAGCGCTTGGAGCTGAGCGATTGACCGCTCCGTGTACCCTGCCTTCTGCTCCAGTGAGCACATGCGTGAGTGAAAGTCGAGCAGCAGCCGCACGAGCTCTCGCGCTTTCTCTGATGACGTGATCACGGTATCAAACGAGGCTGAAGACAATGACGACGAAAACGTGGCGAGCAGCGAGCGCGAGTCAAAGATCTGCATCGATGACGACGAGCTCTGGGTGGTACTACTGGTCTCGAGCTTCCCCTTCCCTGTTTCGTCTTGCACCACTTTCGCCAGCTCCTTCCTCAGAATCGCGATGATGCGCGCGTACACGTCGCGCAGCAGTGAAACCGAGAAGCTCGCAAAGTTCTGCTGCCTCATGAGCACTAGTTGACTCCAGAGATCGCCGTTCGTCGGATCTTTTTCGATCAACGCCTCCAGCTGAGTGAGCAGCGTCTCGTGGTCTCTCGTAGCTGCTGCTGCTGAAGAGTTCACATTAGAACCGCTGCTGCTGTTGACAGTGCTGAGGTTTCGCATTTCAAGCTTCAGTTTCACGAGCTGGAGCTCGCGGTTGTCCGGATTCGCTTCAATAGCCTTCTTCAGGATCGCCGCTTGCTTGTCAACGACCATTGCTGATAGAGAGCTGCTGTTGTTGCTGCTGCTGTTGCTCTTACTGGGACGTGTGAGACGTAGTGCTTGCTCCTGGAAGGCGACAAGGTCGAGCCACGTATCTGTGTCCCGCGGGTTTTGCTTCAGAGTCTCGTTGAAGATCTTGTTGCGCGTCACGAGGTACTGCTCCACATTCGCTGTCTCTGTTCTTAGCAGATCGTCACTATCACCTTCTTGTGAGTCTGTGGGCTCAAGCACGGGGTCTAGTGGGATATATGCCAACTCAGTCGAGGTGTCTGGGTCACCACCACGTTGGCGCGCGAGTCGCTTCTCCGAGTACGCCAGGTACATTCGTTGCTTCCTTGAGTTTCTCTCCATGTGGCGTGCGCTGGCGCCAAAGTAGCGGTTCGAAGCACGCTCCTCACCTTTCCTTGCGCCTCTATCACCAGTGAGTTGCTGCTGTTGTTGTACCGCTGGCTTGCGCTCGACGAGCCACTTGCCGGTGAACAAGCTGCGACGCGTTGCGAGTGTGTACAGAGGCTTGTCCTGCGCGTACAAAGTGCCGTAGAATCGGTTTTCGTTGTCACCCGCGCAGTCGAACTCAAACAGCTTCAGTGAGCCATACGTGGTGTCTGCATCAATCACGGCTGTCTGCTGCATCCAGACTTGCACTTCTTTCGGCGCAGAGGCCACCACCGCCTGATTGCAGTTGCTACTGCCTTTGGCCTCACCATCACGCAATCGCTTCTGGTCTTTGCTGCGGCAGCTCTCTCCATCATCTCCACTATCGTTGTTGCTGCTGTTGTCGCTGTGTCTCCTTCTTGATGTCGACGACGACGATTTCTTCTTCTTCTTCTTCTTACTCTTCGCTTCCTTCTGCTTCTTCAGATGGCGCTCTTTGTAGCGAATGAGTTGCTGCTGTTGCGCCTTCTCATCATCACCGTCGCTTGAGTTGCTACTGCTGTGGGAATCGGACGCGCTGCTACTGGCTGCGCGCGGCCGCTTGCGACTGCGCCGCTCGGCTTTTCTACTGCTGCTATCATCACGTTTGCCTTTTTTCTTCTTGTGCTTCTTCACCTCTTTTGACTTGTGCTTCGAGTCGCTTTTACGATACACTCGCAGTGCAGAGCTCTCGGTGTCGTCGTTGTCCTTTGCATCGCCACGACGATGACGGTGGCTCGGCTCGGGAACGAAGCTCGCGCCGACACTCAGCCAGTCTACCGCGCACATTGTACAGCACACTCACAGTAAGATCAACATGCTGATACTGCAGCGCATGCATGCATTCGCAGTGCTTACTCACCGTCTGCGTCTCCAGCTGCGGCGATGGCGCGGGCGTGTGGCTCCGCCGGTTGCTGCTGCTGTTGCTTCTTCCCCGCAGCAAACATCGCGAGTGGCGAGTCTTGGAGAAAGCTGCATGCAAAGGCAAAAACCGCGATAGGCTAGCCGGTGTTTACCCTGTAGGATTCTATCCTCTCCGCTGCTCATCCAGCTCACAAACTGTCTAATATCATTTCCGTACGTATTATGCCCTTAAACAGGTTGAGAGGAGGAAGGTCCACCCTCATCAACAAGGAATCTCGCAGTCCTCGAAAAGCTCGAAAAGCTCGAAAAGCTCCCAAAGAAGACGTAGGAAGATGGCGGCCGCAGCCGAGAGTAGCCGCGCGGGCATCCGCGTATGCGCGCGCTTCCGACCGCAGAACAAGCTGGAGCTCAAGCAGCAGGCGGTCGAGTGCGTGCGCGTGGACGACGGCAACACGCGCGTGCAGGTGGAGAAAAGCGGGACCGCATCCGAAAAGCTCACGTTCACGTTCGACCAGGTCTTTGGTACAGACTCGACGCAAATGGACGTGTACAACGCGACAGCCAAGCCACTCGTTGAATCCGCACTGCGCGGGTACAACTGCACGTGCTTTGTGTACGGCCAGACGGGCACGGGCAAGACTTTCTCCATGGAGGGCGTGCCGGGCGACGCCGAGTACGCCGGCATCATCCCGCGCGTGATGAACGACATCTTTGACGGCATCCAAAACATGCAGGCCGAGCTCGAGTTCATCGTGCGCGTGTCGTACATTGAGATCTACTTGGAGAAGATCCGCGATCTGCTCGAGCCGGCGTCCAACAATCTGAGCGTGCGCGAGAGTCGCGAGCGCGGCGTCTGGGTTGCGGGCGCCACCGAGGTCTGCTGCGCGTCGGCCGATGAGATGATGGGCGTCATGCGCCTCGGCGGCGCGAACCGCGTGATCTCCTCCACGCGCATGAACAACGACTCGAGTCGCAGTCACTCGGTGTTCATCACCACCATCGAGCAGCGCAACGTTGCGACGGGCTCGACGCGCAGCGGCAAGCTCTTCCTCGTCGACCTGGCGGGTTCGGAGAAGATTGGGAAGACCCACGCGAAGGGGCAGACGCTCAAGGAGGCGCAGCATATCAACAAGTCTCTTAGTGCGCTCGGCAGCGTCATGAATGCGCTCACGAGCGGCCAGACAAACGCGCATATCCCCTACCGCGACTCAAAGCTCACGCGCCTGCTGCAGGACTCACTCGGTGGCAACTCGGAGACGACGCTGCTCGTGTGCGGCAGCTGTAGTAGCTACAACAGTGAGGAGACCGTGTCGACACTGCGCTTTGGCACGCGCGCCAAGAGCATCAAGAACAAACCCAAGGTGAACGAGGAAAAGACCGTGGCCGAATTCAAGCTGCTCGTGGCCGAGAAGGATAAGCAGATCGCTGTATTGGAGGCGCAACTCAAGCAGCTTAGTGGTGAGATTGGCGCTCCTAGTGCTGAGGCTGCTACTGTAGCGCCAGTGCAGTCTGTTGAAGACGCTGACAGGATCCAGCGGATGGCTGCAAAGATTGAGCAGCTGGAGGACGAGCATGCGAGCAAGGCGGTCGAGATGGCGACTTTGGAGGAACGCTGTATGGAGCTTGAGCTGTGCAACAAAGATTTTGCGCAGAAAGAGCTCGAGTTGGCGTCGACGAAGAACAAGAATGACGAGTTTCTGCACAAGATCGCGTTCTTGGAGAGTGAATTGGAGGCCAAGGCCAAGGAGTGCGAGGAGCTCAACAAGATGCTGGAGGCACGGCGAGGTAAGAAGGTGAGTGACAGTGTGGTTAGTGAGAGTACGTCGCAAGCTGCCACAAGTAGCCCGCCTGCGACCATTTTCGAAGACGCCATGCTGCCACAAGGTGAACAACCTTCGAGTCCAGTTCAAGTTTTGGACACCCCGTCAGAGAGTGACAGGCCAGCGGCAGACAGCACGCTGTTCGACAACGAGCTACTTCGCCAGCAGCTCTACGCACGCGCCCACGAGCTCGCGATCAGCTCGCGACGCATTGAACAGCTTGCGGAAGAGCTGACCAACTGTCGCAGTTTCTACGAGAACCAGGTGTTTTCGCTCGAGGAGAAACTGCGTGAGTACGACGCGTATGTGGGTGCGCTAGCGCAGGTCTCAGCTGCTGACGGTGGTAGTGAGCACAAGGCTGCGCAGCTCGACCATTTCATGCAGAAGGCCAAGACACTGCGCTCCGTACGAGGCGGTGGTGGCGGTGGCAGCAATGGACAACACCATCCAGCAGCTCTCTCCTCGTCGTTCAAGCCTCAACATGGCATGGCCCCAAGTAATATGGCGGCAACGGCCACACCGTTGCAGCGCGCACGCATCGTGAGCTCGGCGACGTCGCAGGACGGCTGGGAGGTCGACTCGGAAGTGTTCCCGGTCGCGCCTATCGACATGGAGTCGCCCGTGGTCAAGCGCCTGATTTCGAGCATGCCCGAGCGCGGGCGAGAGAAGATGTCCAAGTGGCTTGTGTTCGTGCTCGAGGGACGGGACATCCGCTCGAACTTTCACCCGGAGATCTCGGTTGAGGGCATCAACGAGAACCTGAACCGCGACATGCGCAAGCTCATCGTGCCGCTGCTCAAGAACCGACGGGATCTGGACGTTCAATCCTTCGTGCGCACACGTTTTGTGCGCGTGACTGACCTCAAAATCACACTCGTGCACAAGCACCAGGACACGGTTCACGTCGAGACGAACACTGGTGGGGACGCTAATGGTGACGCTAATGGTGAATTTGGTGGCGACGGTCGCAAGAGCAGCACGAGCAGTCGGTCGAGCACAGTGCTGCCAGTCACGAAAGTGTGGGCGCGCGACCATGTGTTCTACGGACCCAAGACGGACCCTTCGAGCGCGTCCGTGCTGCACAAGGAGCGTGTTTTGCTGTCGTCCAAGGACCGGTTCACGTCCGAGCCCGTGGACCTGAGCGCGAGTGTGACCGAGTCCAAGCACATGCTGGACGTGGATACTGCGACCCCAGCTGCAGCTTCAGCTTCATCCTCGGGTCCACCGAGCTCTGGCGTCGGGATGTTTGGCCGCCTGAGATCGAAAACCGGTGTGGGAAATATGCTGGGGGACGTGAAGAACCTGCTCACGGCGCGCTATCACAAGCACCACGTGCACGAGGATACGCTGTGCGACGGTTGCGGCATGAGTCCGATTGTGGGCGGCAAGTGGAAGTGCAGCACGTGCGAGAGCTTTGAGCTCTGCGACACGTGCTACGGCACGGGTATCCACGGCTACGAGGTGAGCAACGAGATGTGCAGACGCATCGAGCAGGCCGCGGTCTACCGGCACCGGCTGCTAGGCGACTACCCGGAGCTCTTTGAGCTCTTCCGACGCCACATCTGCAATGACGACGTCGTGCAATTCAGGCGTGTGGTCGACTGGCTCGCCGACATGGTCTCGGGCACACATGTGGCGAGCATCCACCGCAAGATCATCGTCAAGAGCGGCTTGCATCCGGAGATTCGAGCGAGGCTCGTGGCGCAGCTTGGCGCGCTCGCGAGCGAACGACCTGATATCGTACTCAAGACCGAGTGGTTTGTCGAGGAGGGCGATGAAGAAGACGAGGAAGATGAGAACGATGGCGATAACGGTAGCGAGCGGTCATCCAGTGAGCAGCCGGCGATTAAGCGGAGCTCGAGTGACTCGTCGTCGTCGTCATCATCACAGGCAACGACGACGCCGGAGGTGCAGCTGGAGACGCTGCGCATGTACGTGACGGACGCGTCGATCGAGGAAACGGTGGAGAGCGTGCGCAAGCACTCGTTCGCGGATCTACTGCTGGAGCCGACGCCCGCGTCCAACCACCGCAGCGCGTCGACGGGAAGTGGTGGTGAGCAAGTCACATTGGAAGGCAAGGCGATCAAGTCGGTCACGTCCGTGGAGTTCTAAAGATCACTGTCGAAGGATCAATTCTAGAGAGTGAGAGAACGAGAGAGAGAGAGAGAGAGTGAGAGTAGCAGTGCGTATGTGAGACGTACTTGTGTATGTTGTGCGTGTGGTGGTGGTGATGCTAAGAAGATTGGAAAGGTAAGGAGTACAACATAAATGGAGTTCGATTTCGACCGACCTGAGTCCAATTCGGACCTACGAATGCAGTAGGGAGCGCGCCACTGTAGTCTTTTACTCACTTACACTGGGTGGAAGCCCTTGACGAACTCGCGCTGCTGGACCGAGAGCCCCCAAGCCGGGCCGCCCTTGACGATTAGGCGCTTGACGAGTTCGACGTTCGACTGCTCGTGTGTGAGCGCGTCCCACGCAGCCGCCTGCTCGTCGGGGGTCTTGAGCGACTCCTTCTGCGCTGCCCACTTGTCCATGAGATCCACGAGCAGCTGGAGGTCCTGCGCCTCAACGCGCGAACCGGGGATGAACTCGGCCGCGAGATCCGAGCGTGACTTGATCGAGCCGTAGAAGCCGCCCTGGCCCTCATACGGGTGGCCGCCCGAGTACGTCGTAGAGGAGGAGGAGGAGAAGCGCAGCTGCGTCACGGCGGCGAAGTAGTTGGTGCTGCTGGTGGTAGCAGTGGCAACAGAGGGCGAGAGGCGGCGGCCGAGCGCGCGCAGCGGGGTGGCGATCATGGAGCTCTTCATGCTTGGTGGCTTTGTCTTCTGTGTGGTGGTTCAGTAAATCAAATTGCACAAACAAAACAAAAGGAAGGAGTGATGGTCGCCGCGCTTCTACGTGGTGTGGTGCATTGATGTCATATCATTTGGTGTGAATATTTTCTCCTGCCACACTAGTATCCCCTATTCTAACGGATTTTACTAATTAAACGTTCATTGTTCAATAAACAACCCTACTCCAATACAAGACCATGTTTTTTGGATGACCATGCGCAATAGAAGAAACTACAGGTAGGCTGAGCTTTTGTTCGCTGGGAGTCAAACGAGATGAATGGATAGCATTGATTCGAGCGGCAACACACACACACACACACACACACACACACATATATATATATATATATACACACACATATATATATATATATATATATATACACACACACGGAAGATCAGGGGATCGCAAGTGTGGCAGTGGTGAAAGAAGCGAGCGTTCCTCCAAGCTACGGGGAGCCAGAGAAGCCGCGCGCCTGGCGGCAGTTCGAAGCCTGTTCTTCGTGAGTTAGAGGACATCCTGTTCGATCAAGTACTGTACCTCTGCTCCAATAAAGAGAAGGACAGCCGCCAGTAAATTCAAGAGACCGCCAAAGCGATGGCGGCGCGCGACCTCTTGACCCCGAGTTCGCTGCCTCCGACAAGTGGCTCGCTGGTTCATGTCTCACTTTGACCAACCACTCCTGCGCACCACCAACCTAACCGTGGCCGATGACGTAGAGCTGACGGATCGTGCCATGAGCTACATGGCATTTCTAAGCGACATGAAGCCCCACGAACCTCTCTCGTGCTGTACTTACGGACGATGTAATGACGGGCCTTCACTCTTGGAGTACAGGCCGTCATCATGTTTCCCTCTCCCATTTTACATTCACTCTAGGATACCAAAAGGACCAAAAGTAGCGTAATCACTCAAGCACGCAAGACACGGGCAGTACATTGAAGATTCATATTAGCTAGAAAACAAACCAAAAGAATCCAGGGAGGTAAAGGCACGACAGGATCTGTGTCCTGCAACATAGATATGCGTGCCTGTGTCCTACGACCCATGTCCTACCCACAAGGCGCCCCCTTGGAGAAGAAACAACGAGTAGGAAGGCAGGAAAGAAACAAACAAGCTCACACATTCACTTCTCATTTTACCATCAATACAACGACCACTTCCAACTCAAGCTCCTCGCCTTCGCCTCTTCGTCTCCCTCGCCATCCACCGCTTCCTCGCTCCACGCCCGGCCAGCGCTCATCTCGCTCGGTCCTTCGGCTGCATCAAGTGCCAGGTCGTTACAGACGAGACAGCTGTCAATTTCAAAGACCCCAAGTGCCAGACAGTGGATCTCACTGGAGCCAGCCACGCCGTCCTCACGTCGACCGGCTTCGCGGCAATGCAAGTGACCGTCGTGCTTGCAGCCAGTGCGCTGTGGAACAAGCTGACTTCGCTGGTCATTTGGAAGGGCGTAAAGCAAGGGGCCAATGCAGAAGGCCGGTATGGTGTCCGAGGCGTGTCTTGGCATGCCCGATTTCATTCGTACTTTAACGAATCGTACTTTGTCCAAGGCGTCTTCATTCGTACTTTATATATCCGTACTTTGCCGGAGCAGCCCGGCACCTTGTGAAGGTCGCGCGGATGTCGCTCGAAGCGCTTGCGTCAGTGCTGAAGAGATCATGCCATTTTTATGGCGCGTGCCGTGCTGCTTGTGCTTGCAGTCAGTCCGCAACATCCGCCCTCCTGCGCGCACGACACGTAGCTGGACATGGCGAAGAAGACGCCCGTCGAGGCCACCACGGCCAGTAAAGACTCCAAAGACATCCCGCCGTCCAAGGCCGCCACCGCTAGCAGCGCCAACAAGAAGGCCTCGTCCTCCTCGTTGCTGCTCTTCATTGTCGTCCCGCTGCTCGTGGCGCTCATCGGCGGCGCGTGGACGACCTTCAGCCCACAGCTCGCGTCCTTCGCTGGTGATAATGCGCTTTCACGCGCGCTCAGCAGTAGCGACGCGAACGCGACGGTCGTGAACGTCACGGTCGCCGAGAATGCGTTCACAGACGCGACAGTCAAAAACAAGTACGAGAGCGAGCTCGTGCACATTGACACGCAGAAGCTGCTCACCCCGACCACACAGCCGGAAGCGAATTGTCCAACGTTCAGCGTGCAGGGTGACTTGACGCATGTGGAGACGGTCATGGGCCGCGCGGACGAGCTCAAGGCTGAGAAGCGCGTGTTCATCATGCTCAACGGCCAGAACGAGGGTGTTTTCGTCAACTGGGACGCGCAGGACGCGTGTCTCCATGAGCTCGCGTTCTTCGCCGCGCAGAGCCTCGGCACGGACGTGGACATCCTCGCGAACGGCGTGAAGTTCATGACGCAGGACGGGCTCGCGCTCACGAGCGTGGCCGAGCTCGACGCGCTGCGCATCGCGCACGTGCTCTTCGACTTCCAGATCTGGGTCTGGCCGGGCATCAAGGTGGGCCACGAGTTTGTCATTGAGGGCTTCAAAGTCAAGACCGCGTCCATGCGGCCGAAGGTGTTCACGGTGGAAGGGTTCTTTTCGCAGGAGGAGGCCGATTCGATCATCAAACAGGGCATCGACCGCCTCACGCGCTCGCCCGTGGACTCGCCCGAGGCCGTCGACGGCTATCACGCGGACCGCACAAGCGACACGGCGTTCCTTCGCGACAACCAGTTCACGCGCGACTTCCGCACGCGCACGGCTAAGTTAGCGCGCCTGCCGTCGCCCAGCTTCGTCGAGCGCATGCAGCTCGTACGCTACCAGAAGGGGCAGTTCTTCCGTAAGCACGAGGACTACTTTGATTCGAAGCAGTTCATCCCGAAGAAAGAGATCGCAAGCCAGGAGTACGAGACGTGGACCAAGTGGGCCGCTGCCAAGATTCAGGAAATCATTGCCGCGAAGGGCGAAGACGCGATCCCAGAGTCCTTCCGCCCCGGCGGCGCTGCATTTCCGAACCACGAGGACAAGCTCGCATTTCAGCACTCGCTGCTGCAGGCGTTCCTCGAAGACGCCGATCCCGTGGACTTCTTTGCGGAACATGCGGACCTCGAATGGGGCGTGTGGATCCGCGAGAACGTGGCGAACAGGGCGAACGACATCGTGGGTCCGCTTATGAAGGACAAGGGCTACATGCTGCCGCACATGATCAAGTCCTGGGAGAAGCGTGTGGGCGTACCCGAGCTGCACTACAAGATGCCCAAGCGTCCGCTCAGCGGCGTCTCGCAGTACTTCCGCTGGATCCGTTGGGCGAAGGAGCGCACGCAAGATCTTTTGGATACGAACCCGAGCGCGATCCCAGCCGACTTCCGCCCCGAGGGCCGCGCGTACCCGACGTACCACATCCGCTTCCAGAACCGCCTCGCTAGATACGTCTTCAACGACTACACCAAGGAGGAGCTCGTAGCGATGTTCAGTGCGGAGTGGTTCGAGTGGTTCGAGGAGAATCTCAAGTCCAAGGACGTGCTCATCGAGGGCTTGCGCACCACGACCAAGATCTTTGAGCTCGCGGTCAAATCCTGGACCAAGCGCGCAGGCGACGCGTTCGCCTACACGTATGTGTTGTTACTAGCTATGCCAATTGAGCTCTTGGCATTGGACTAATGTTTACTACGTGCATTGCTCTAGGATCCCTGCGAACCTGCACCACTTTGAGCCGAACCGCTTCGTGACGGTATTCCTGTACCTGAACGACTGTCCTGAGGGCGGCGAGACTGTGTTCCCGTACTCCAAGTCGCGCCTCGTGACGAATATCAAACGTGAGGGCATGGACGAGTGCTCCGAGGGCCTCGCGGTGCCGCCCACGAAGCTCTTCGCGTCCATGTTCTACTCGCAGACGCCGCTCAACCAGGTGGACCCGTCGAGTCTCCACGGTGGCTGCCCACCGCACGAAGGCGTCAAATGTGAGTGCTTGTTTTTGTTTGTTTGGAAGCACACAAGATGCATTGTTTAGATGTGATCTGACAATGTCTATGTGTGGTCTTTGTGTGACATTGTAGACGGCGCCAACTCGTTTGCGTGGAACGCGGACGCGGACGAAGGCGCGAACGCCTGGGACCTCGGCTCGGACCTCAAGCTCGACCCGACCGCAGAGGACGATTAGTGATGATGGAGAGTGGTGGAATGGGTGTAACGAGAATTGTTTTTTCCATAGTGCATGTGAACGAGCACCACCACGTCCTCATGGAGCGTGGGAGATGGTTGAAAAGAAGATGAGGCGAGGCGAATGCAGCGCTCAAAACGGTTTCAGAGCGCATCCTCGTATCAAAATACAAGTACAGTCGAAAGATGCTGCAGTTGGTAACAGCTTGGCGTTGATGCTTGGGGCATACCAGGCGTTGGACACCTTGTATTCTACGGGGCCAGCTAGGTTCCACAGCGACATACGTCCTGGGCGCTGATCGCACTCGTTCGTTTGTTCACGCTCTCTGGCATGCATGCGGTTCTCGTAATTGCTAATCTCCAAAAGATCGCGAACAAAGCTACACTGCCCAACGAGATGTTTTGCCACATTAATTGGCAACACAACCCTAACAGTATTGTCGTGACGATCCTCCCACTGCACTGCGCGTCCGATCCGATCTTAATTCGGCTCAGCTCTCGTTCACGTTCGTGCACTCTAGGCTTTCGCACACGTGACTGACAATTCGTTTGTTTTGTTTCGCAACAACAAATGTGCGAGTCCATCGAATACCTGGCACCTTCCTGCCTCAATCACAACAGAAACACAAGCAGCAAACCGCTCCAGTCCAGAAGCATATACCTGCTCACTCGCTCGCCGCATACGTCACTGTCTTGTACAGCATTGCTTGTCACAAAGTCGCTTCCTTGCTGCGCCGCTCGTCCTCTCAAATGGGTCTCTCTTCGCTCGGACCTCGTGCAGCACTAGGTGACTTACCACACAGCATGAGACGCGGTTGGACGGACGCCGCCCGCCACTTATGCGTAGTTCGTTGCATAGCAGCCGCTCCCCATCCATCGCTCGGCAACATTCCGTTGTCAAAGAAGCACGCACACGCGAGACACGTCCGCACCGCAGCAAAGCCCACAACGTGGGCGCGTGCTTCTTTAGCGCCACCCACCGCCTCACACTGCGTGTCCACGCGACGCAAATCGAAAAAGGAGCTTAGCTTCTCGAATAAAAACATGCAGCACCCATCAGCATTCACGAGAGAACCACTGCTTCGAACAACAACCAATGGTCGCTAAAATGTCGTCTCGGATGATGACGATCACGTTAATTGGTGGTGATCAGCGAGTAGTCCGACCCGACAATTCACTCCATCCCATCTCGATGGAGCACTTGCGCAGTCGTGAGGCGCGATGGTAGGTACAGTAGCCACCGTTCAGCTTGGAAGCTACGCGAGACAAGAAGGTTGGATCGGGTACGTACTGTTCGACAGTAAGCTTCTGCGTGTTTCTTCGAGCCTCTAAAACAGGTCAGGCCAGCGGCTGCAAGGCCGCGCAGCACGGGATATTTGCTAAAATTTTTAAATATTAGTGGTTGGTGCTTCTCGAATGAATGCAGCCATCCATATCAGTTTCACAAAGAGATGGTCCATCCTTCTTTTGCTTTACAGTGCCCACCCTGCACACGATTTTGTCACATCAGCACATGACCCACACGCACTGTAGCCAATTTTACAACAACGAGAGAGAGGCAATTTCAAAAAAAGCGGCATTACTACACTGTACATGGATCAAAGCAGGGTTTGCGTCACACATTACAAAACACCGCTGAGACTTGGTGCGATTTATATCGACCAACAGAGATAATACTTGACGCAGCGTCCTAAGTTCTGTAGAACAACTTGCCATTTTCTTAAGCAAGTAAAACGCAATTTGAGAGAACAGACACACCCGACGTATGGGCGGTCCGTGGCATCCGGTCCGGCCTCTTGCCAGCCAAGCAATGCCGCCTTGGGATGACGATGGGATGACGATCTAACTTGAATATTCATTACCTGATTCTAGACACTTCTCGATAAATCCACCACCAGAAAAGCTTCCAAGCCACTATCAGAGCAGCCAGTCCAGTCACCCCAAATATTCAACCAGCCACAAACTCATGGCTAGGAGATGAACCCCTGCGGCCACCCATTCAAGATCCCAGTGTGTGATCGGCACTCGGCTGCTGTAGCTTGGCTTTTGTTGTTGTGGACCTACCTTCGGTTTAACCTTTATAACAGCATATAACGAAGGCGATGATGCATGAAAGGTTTTTGATCAGAGTACCAATACCCTCTCAACACGAAACAGCATGAGCAACTCGCAAGCCCCTGCAATGCTGCCTCGTATCTGCACGAGTCGTCCCAACTGCTTCAGATCAACGCAGAAATCCACACAGCCGTACCCATGAACTTACCATTCTGACAATACAAAGTGCGAGCACAAACTCAATAACATTGGCGTAGCGATTCACCAAGAGTCTGAAATGAATCGAGCTTCGCAGAGCATTTCCAGAGGAGCTTTGCTCCGGCCCAGTCACTTTTCGTTCACCCATCATCGTGCTCGCGCGCGCTCGAGCCTGGTGTGGCAACATTTGCTGTGCTTCGCATCGATCTGCACGGTCACCTAATAATTCAATCAACCAAGCACAACACAAGCAAAAGCTCAGCATTTTGTCCTAAAGCATGCACGTTCACGTATATTTAAGCCCACATCTGCTCGTGCACCGCCGAAACTTTGTATCTAGCACGCAATCGTTCGTCTCGAAGTTGCTTCCATGTCGAATGCGTCGCTCGCCTGCCAATAAGCTCTCGCTCGCATCACAAGCAGTGTGTGTCTTATCACCGCACGAGACGGGTCGGACGTCGCTTCTCATGCCCTGCTACGCAGCATAGCAGCGCTCCCACCTTTTCGGCAACGCTCCATTGCTAAAGAAGCACGCTCACGCGAGACAAGTCCACCACTCCGCAATAAAAGACCGCAACGTATGAAGCGAGTGCGTCTTTGACATCACCGCACAACAAGGAGCAGCGTGTGTCCATGCAGCTAAAGATCTTGCGCTTCGTGAACGCATACAGATCCATCAACCAGAAGACAACCGCCGCCGCAGCTCACTAGTTTAACTTGGTCGTCGTCATCAGAAACGACACAGCTGACTAGCGAGTGGTCCGATCGATTGGTGCAGTTGTCGAAAGGGATGCGCTGTGATGCTCTCATTGTCGTTCAACCTGAAGAGTATGAGCACTTCAGTGTCATAGCTTTAGAATGCCTGCGTACAACAACCCACAGCCTACCAGCACCACCACTCGATATTAAAAGATCCATTTCGCTAAAGATACAAGAGCATTCCACAATATATATGTTTCGATCGGCGCAACGGAGACCAGTCAGTGCATCTGCAAAGGAAGTGCCATCCAAAAAGTGACCCCGCGCATAGGAAAAGGACCGTCATAAGAGACAATGCGCTCAAGCCTAAGCTCGATTCGCTGCTGCTAGTAGCTATTGCTTTACGTGGCCACGGCCAATATATCTGACAACCTCTATCAATCCTTGCGAATCAAAATCTTAGGCGCTCCTACCAGTAGAATGGCTACTTTCTACGTACAGTACGCACATAACGCAGAAGTGCAACTTCCAGACCAAGCACGAATCGACTTGTCTCCTTCACGCTCTGCAACTCCATACAGTATCGATTGTGGGGGTCGCGCCGCGGTCCGCAGCAGCTTCCAGGTCGGACGCGTTTGACAGGTAGGAACATTGCCGGGGCTGTCCACCTCAGCACATCACATGCGAGGTACAGTATGTAGACGAGGGCTGTCGTACTGGACTATACTCCTGCTTGATACTGTCGTGCGTCTCACGCCAGACACCATTCATGTAGCATTAGCCTCATCACCGGACTCGCGACTCCCACTTGCATTTTTGAATATGGCAGAGCAGCGACCCACGTGCATGCTACAGCGACTGATTCGCGCCACCGCCTTCACTTGTCGATCCAAGGAATGCATCTCGACGCGCGCCCCCTTCCACTACCACCAACTGGGCTCCGCTCTCGACTGCGTGGGATGGCTATGCTGTGTCTCGCCTCAACTACTGAAATCGTTGCATGCGCTCTGGCATATGCTCGCTCATCTGGCAGTGACTCTGGAAACACAAAGTGGGCCCAGAGACGTTTCACTAAAATCAGGGTTGTAGCACAACAAAACATCATAAAACACACTCGGCTCTCGAACCGGTTGGAATACGTATGTACCAGTGATCTCTTGCTCTCAGAGTTGCAGTCTCCGGTGCTCAGAGCCTCGGACGTGCAGTATCCGACTGATGTATGAGCCTCTCATTTGGTCTCGATTGCCCGCACACCACTTCAGCTTGTGTGACGCAGTCTGTCGACGCATTCTGGCTCCACTACTGTAGCCTCGGCGGCGAAACATGCCCCACTGTACCGCATCCATGTGCAGCTATATAAAAAAACAGAGCACTCAGGAAGCAACAAGTAAAGAGATCAACATCACATCGACGGACGTACCCCATCATATAATTCCTTCGACTTGATCGAGACGCGGTGCTGCTGGGTTGGACCTCTCGCTTTCATATTATTAGTGGACTGCGAAAAAGCAGAGTGACCGACTGAGGCCTCGCATCAATTTCACAGCGCCCCGCACACATAATCCGGCGCTTTTGAAAATGGTCGACGCAGACAATCATTCGAAAAATCCGCAGGCTATAGAAACACGCGCGGCGGCGTGTTAAAAAGCGCCGCAAAGCCGCGCACCTCCACGTACCGTTTGACAGTAACAGCTTTGCGTGTTTCTACGTCGCTTCTCGAACGAATGCAGCCATCTCAGCTTGCTTCAGTGTCACAAGAGAGAGGGTGAGAGAGAGATGGTCCACCATATTATTTAACACGCGAGCATACCGTGTGTTTTTTTTGTCAAATAGCGTAGCAAAATGTTCATGTTCAGCTTTACAAGTGGTGAGTTATTATATTATTAAAGGCATATTCGCCTCGCTCACGCTGCGGTTGATTGATTTTGTTGCGTTTTGTGCCGCTTGACGAAGTAAACAAGCCCTTTGCAGCTTGATGCGACCACTGAGATAGAGCAAAACTACGTCAATTCTCTTATCACTCACAAGCGACCCAAGCGCAATCAAGCGCAATCAAGAGATGTTTGTTGTAGCTGTGGCGGGCGTGCACACGTCAATTGCCAACAAGACGATTTCTCTACTGCAAAATGAAAATATGGGGACGAACGGTTATTTGATTTTCCTTCTTTTTGCAATCCGAAACGGTGTATATATATATCTTTCTCAAAATAAACCAGGACGTTTCCGCCAACCGTCTGTCCAAATTCGCTTACTTTATTCAGGAGAAGGAGGCCACGTAAGCGCAACCGACACGCTGGTGCTGTTAGCTACGGGTGTCCCGTCGCAGTAAGTTTTGCTTTTTCTTGCCAGCCGAGCAAACACTCGCTCGCTTGCCTCACTTTGATTGAGCAAGTCCAAATAATCCCGAAACCGTGACAAATATGACGATACTCAGTTTTGATTGGCTGAAAACGCGACATTTATTGAAACTAAAAACTTTCAATGTGGATATTTGGACGAAAAAACTTGTCGAGTTGGATATTCTGGACGCGCGCAGCTACATAAATGAGCGCTGCTAGGTGCATATCCATGCGGCCAAACGCCCTATGGATAGATCCATCGAGATGCATCCAAAGCCGCCTCTCGAATCGTTTTCACACGATCAACTTTGCTTCAGATCCGCATTTCCTTCTCGATAGATCGACCAAAGAAGCCCCAAGCGCCCAGTTATTCAAAAATATCCAAGTATCAAGCTAACTAACTCGTCGACCTCAGAGACCCACATCCATCCCATACATATCCCAAGTGCAAGGAGTCTTTGACCTGTTTTCTGAGATTTGTGGTTGTGGCCAGCAAACCCGCCCGGCCTCGAGGCGTTGTCGGCTCAGTTTAGGATTAACAGCCCGACCCACACGTCCGTCCTCTCAGATTAGCTGGGTGGTCGTGCAAGCCGCGGCGGGTGCACAAAGAAACGCGGCGCTTGAGTATTCCCCCTAACGAGTCAAGTGTCTGACTGATACAAAGTCAATCGAATTACAACTTGCGCTCATTGCGCGCCTTGGGACGTGTGTGCGGCGGTCACAAAGCAAGTCGAGGTGTCCAGGAAAGAGAGAGAGAGCAGCGCACTCTTCTGTGGCTGCGATACGAGACGGCGCGCGAGGTAAAGCTACGCTCGCTGCGGTTCAGTCGACATCGAAGCCGTGCAAGTGTGGTTGTCCGGTCTGTCCCCACACACAACACAACCGTATAGTCCAAGGCCATAACAAGACTTGATTTCCGGCTCAGTCAGCAATTTCAAGCTTCGGACGAGAGAACCACACAAGGTGGCCGCACAGAGCTCAGCATGACGCGGAAGATGGCGGACCAGTACCAGTACCAATCACAGCAGCGCAGATCCACCCAACAGGCCGATCTGACAACCACGACCCCCAACGATACCAACAACCACCAGCAACAGTGCGTGCAGATGGAGTCGATTACGCACCAGTTGCAGCACGCGGGACTTTACGCGTCCTCCCAGCAGCAGCAGCAACAGGCGACGTTCCTGCTTCAGCAGCAGCAGCTCGAAATGGAGCACCAGTTCCAGGTCCAGGCGCTTTACCAGCAGCACCAGCAACAACAACAGCAGCAGCAGCAGCAGCGGGGCAACGGTGGGATGAGTTCGCAGGCCCTGGCCTGTGCGGCCGCGGGTGTGCCCTATATGACTGACGTTGTGGACGCGAACCAGCGCGCGCACGACATGGACATGGCCGACACGTTCCCCATGGTCTGGCCGCAGTCGCCGCGCACGTTGGGCTCCGAGAGCCTGAGTCCGTTGGCGGGAACAAGGTGGGATTTTGGCTCCCAGGGTCTAGGCTTTGGGCTCGAAGCTTCGGCTACTGGATTCCCAGACCTGCAGAGCGGCGAGCAAGTGTATTTCGCGACAATGGACTTCCCGCTCGTACCAGCAGACAACAGTGGTGCGAACAAGACACAGGCGGCTGCGAGAAATCGAGAGGCGATTGTCCGCGACTTTGGGGCTGAGCCGCAGAGCCACGAGCTCTTCGGCAAGCTGCTGCAGAGCTCTCGGAACCGGATGGGACCATCTCCAACCAGCATGACGAACAGGTTCGGCTCGAGTCTCGAACCTCCCCCGTCCAATCGATATGAAGCCAACAGCGTCAGCAGCGGTGGAGAACTCGCGGGGGAAGCGATTCTCCAGCCTGTGCTCGACTCGACGAGCCTCGAGCCGCTCGACGAGACGTCCCTCGAGCTGCTCGTGTCCTCACTCTCACAGATCTCCGGCGACCAGAGCATGACTTCCAACCAGCAGATGCACGACGGTGTCGGTAGCAGCAATAGCAACAGCGCGATCTCGGCGTCCTACAACCTGAGCGAGCACCTGCGGTGGTCTCCCGACATGTCCGAGTCGTTCTCGGACTCGTCATCCATCTCGTCCAACTCCCCATGTGGCTCGAACTTCAAGGGCGAAGAGCAGTCGGCTATAGGCAATGGTGCCAGCGATGAATCCCGTAGCGCTGCTAACCCTAATACTGCAGCTCCCGTCAAAGTTCCAGGAAAGAAGCCCAAGCGCATCCGGCGGCTATGCACGCAACCGAACTGCGGCAAGCGCGCGCGGTCGCAGGGGCTTTGCATCGCGCACGGCGGCGGGCGGCGCTGTGCGGTTGAAGGCTGCGAGAAGAGCTCGCAGGGGGGCAACATGTGCATCAAACACGGCGGGGGCAAACGGTGCAGAGTCTCGGGGTGCAACAAGGCGGCGCAAACCAACTCGCTTTGCAAGGCGCACGGTGGCGGGCCGCGGTGCCAGATCGATAGCTGCGACAAGAGCTCGCAGGGTGGCGGCTTCTGCCGCTCCCATGGCGGCGGTAAGCGTTGCGCCGCGGACGGCTGCGACAAAGGCACGCAGCGAGGCGCCTACTGTGCGCTGCATGGTGGGTCGCGCTTCTGCGAAGTGAGCGGTTGCCGGCGCAACGACCGCGGTGGCGGACTATGCGCCCACCACGGCGGCGGTAAGCGCTGCGGCATCCCGAACTGCATGCGACCCTGCCGCCGCAACAGCTTCTGTTCCACGCACCTACGGCTGCTGGGCGGCGGCGGCGGCGACGACGGCGGCGACGACGACTCGTCTTGAAGAAGCGAAGACGATGTTGCTGCCCTGACTATGGTAGTGTCGCCCTTTATAGATAAGAGTTTAAGCCACTTCCTCAATGAACTAATGTTAATCCGATAACATAGCAAGCGACAGAATCTATTGATCCTGTACGGTACTAAGTGCTTTGTACCCACCCATCTATATCTATGGGGCTGGACTTCAACATGGACACTTGCAACAAGAGATGGGCAGATGGCTGTAGTACTGTGCACTGGAGCATGGCCAGCCCAGCCAACAGTGAAGTCACGCCGTGAGCCGCATACCAGTCAGTACACTTGCATCGCAGCAGCGATGGATGGCTAAGTGCTGCAAGGCACCAGCTCATAATTGTTCACGAAGGCGATCAAACGCTGACTGAAGTAAGGCGCGGATGCGTCACAAGACAGACAGACGTGGAGATGTGTGCAGCGTCTGGCGTTGGTCATCTCCATGATGGATACAATTTTGAAAAGCAGTGAGTGGCAACGTTCCCATGAAGAGCCAGCCAGCTCCCTACGTCGCGCAGAAAGCCAAATCAATGAGCATGGCGCTGAATGCGATGATGAGGTATGTTTGGCAGATGGGGGTGAGGTGGAAACGCTTCACAGCCGGATCGAGAAATGAACGCTCGTCCACAGATTACGAACACCGGTCAAGTCATAATCCATTTGCGCGCAAGTCAAGAAAAAGGTCCATTTTTTGTAGCGTGTATACTGAAGAAAAAGTCTAGCAGCTCAATACAAAATATCAGTCTTCCTGTAGAAACGCTGATGTTATTTACTCGTGATCGGAGCTGCCGCAAATGAACGATTCCTCCTTGCATTTACAAACTGCAGCTTGTTCACTAGAATCGACCTAATGACATTAATGTGCCATTGAGGCGCTTGTACTGACAAAGCAAGGCCACGTCCATCCGCTCTTGCAATTTTTGGCTCGTAAAGTGAAAAGCAAAAGGATGAATTCAGAGCAAAAGAACTCGCAGCTCGAGAGAAGGAAGCGCTCTCAACTCGTCGATACGACGGAGAGCAGTTCTTCAACATGAATTGGCTTTCAGAACGAGAAACGTGTGTGTCGGCGGCGCGAGGTCTTGTATGCCGAGAATAGCCATCAAGAATTTCAATGTCGGTTTCAATGGGAAAAATCGAATGTCGCAGCACTGAAACCTAACGATAAATTTCCCCCTTTCCACAGCGAAAATCCACCTCGTACGGCCATTTAGAGCGTCTTCACCGGCACACTGCTAGTCCAGTAAAGAATAGCCTGTTGCGCATGAAGGACTTGCTCTTCTGATCTGACCTCGTATGTTGGCTGCATCAACCCCCGTTCGATTTTCTACGCCCCAGGTCGACCCAATAAATCTTAAAGCACAGTATAAGAGCCCTAGCGCTAAGTAGAAAAGGTCATTTCCGAGCCAAACTTGCGATTTGGCGGGGTCGTTGCTGTAAGAATCAAGGGGTCAGAACAACGAATTGATCAAAACCTTCCTTTTCAAGTTTTGTTCGGTACTACATTTTGTAATACGACAACAGTTTTTCTCGTTATCATCCTGTTGTTACAAGTCGAATCATTGCTAACATCATTCGGTCAGTGTGTCAAATACAGTGCGTCTCGCTGCGAGATACAAGTATGACGCCGAGCTTCTTAGGAGTTCTCGCTGTTGAACTTATGGCTTTACTCATCACCTCTAACCTGGATTACCACCGTCACCCTACAAACTAAATACTACCACGAAGTGGTGACTCAACACAGCGCGTTGATGTTCATTTCCTGTTCGCCTGCTAGGTTCTGTGTTTGTAAGTTTTAGCAATGCCGGTGGGGATACCGCCAATCATACCCTTCACGCTGACGTTTTGATAGCCTTTTGTGTAACTTACATACATAAACGAGCCGTTGCACGTCGTCGGGTCCGACGACGTTCATCACCTTCCCCTCATCATCTTCAAAACCCAATTTTCAAAAAGGGTTATATATTTGGTATATACAAATATCTATTGACAAAAAATTTCTTCCTATCTTTGAGCCAGTTCCTTTTGTCTGCTGTGGATGTGCACGCAAAAAGTAAGCACCTGGATGACACATCTAAATACCTGATCTGCGATTCAGTGCAGGCTGCACATTTACGGTCGTACCGCTTTCCAGAGCGGCTGGCTTGCGCTACCGGTACCCACTGACACTAGTGAAAGCCTATGATATATTCTTTGTAATTAGCGATTGTCCATTCACTTCCCGCCTCATGTTAGTCATTCAGGCGAATAACCAATCAGAAGTCGCCACCAGTGATTAAAACCGAAGCGTGTCTCGTACATGTCGCTGGAAGTCGTTAAGCGCTCTGTACAGCATGCACGCAAGTAAGTCTAAATGCATTTTGTATATCCTTTGACAAATTATATTGAAGTAAATGTTTTGTTAAATAAAGACGCCTGAACATGGTGATTTGATCCTTTCATCATCTATAATTAGATATTGTGCATAAATGAATATACAGAAGTTGTTTTTTAGTGAAAAATTTACTGTAGCCACACTTATCCGCCCAGAAACCCCAGCCGGCTGAATTCCCTCGCCCCCGCGCATTAAAACCCAGCACTCGGCGACCGGTTCTCAAAACAACTCACACGCGATAAAGCAAGCCTAAGACCAACAGAGAAGACGAGGAGCGAGAGCGACGACGACGATGCCGCTGAGTGATAAGCTCGGGCGGCCCTTCGAGCTTCTGTCCATCCGGCGTCACAAGAAGAAGGAGGACGAGAATGCGGCCTCTAGTACGAACAGCAGCCATGCGCACGCGTCGTCCCACCACCAGCACGCTAACGCCGCGTACATGCCGTCCACGCAGCCGACGAACCCGTTTCATCACCACCACCACCAGCAGCACGCGAGTAGCACCCCCGCGGCGTCCACAGGGGGGTTCTACCCGTCCGTGCAGTACGAGCGTCTGACACCGTCTGTGAACCAGCGGCCACCGGTGCCGGGGGGCATGGGGGTCCCGTCGTCGTCGTCGTTCACATCGGGTGTCCAGTATGAACGTCTGACGCTATCGGCTTCGTCGGCGTCTTCGGGCGCGTACCCGAACCACCACTCACCGAATGTCGTAAAATACGAGCGCCTGACGCCATCGAGTGCGTCACCCGCATCCTCATCGCTACCAAGCGCAGGCTCGCGTCCACCCAGCATCCCGTCGATCCGTCAGAACTCGCCGCTGGACTATGAGATGCGGCCGCGGCCAGCGGGTTTCGTCCGTGACTCGCCGTCCCCTTCGCTCGCGTCGCTGCCATCCCCAGGGATGCTCACGCCGCTGGCCACGGACGCTGGTAACGTTGGCCGCAATCCCGTGGAGTTGCGTCCATTGGCCACAGCTGCCCTAGCCGCCGTGCGCGCGCCGTCCCCGGGCATTGCCGGACTCGGACTGGACCGCGGCTCGAACTCGGGCTCGGACAAGTCCACGCCGTTCTCGTACGTGATGGAGGAGTGGATGAGCCAGCTGCGTACGCCGACGCCCGATGTGACGCTGCTGCCGTCGCCCTACGACTTCAACAAGGACACGCCAACACCCGTGGAGCGCGCCGAGGACCTCAAGCACATCCATAGCGCGCTACTGCCGACGCCGCCGCCAGACGTACACGACCAGAACCAGAACCCGAAGAGTAGCGAGTACATCCTGAACGTGTCGCGCCGGCCGCTCGTCGAGGACATCGCGTCGCTCTGCCGAGACCTCATCTCACATGACGCCTCGCGCCAGACGACGGCGTACCCAACAGGTACCGCTGCTCACCAACAGCAGTCGCAGTTAAAGAAGTTCCCTGGTGTGAGCCAGATTCTCGAGACCGAGGTGAAGCGTGACGTGCGCATGCGTGACGTTGTTGTGGAGCAGAAAGTGCACCAGCAGCAGCAGCAGCAGGGACAGCAGGACGAGTACGACGACGAGTACGATGAGTATGACGACGACGATAAGACGAGCATGAACGGTAGCGCCAAGGGGGGTAAGCGGAGGAAGATGTGCACGTCGGACGGCTGCACAAACTTGTCGCGCTCGCGTGGGCTTTGCAAGGCGCACGGTGGGGGACGACGCTGCAGCGTTGACGGCTGCACGCGCGCGAGCCAGAGCGGTAGCCTGTGCATCACCCACGGCGGCGGCAAGCGCTGCACGGTGGACGGCTGCATCAAGGCAGCGCAGTCACGCGGCATGTGCAAGGCCCACGGCGGTGGCGTGCGCTGCCGCATCGACGGCTGCACCAAAAGCTCGCAGGGGGACGGCTTCTGCCGCTCCCACGGCGGCGGACGGCGTTGCGGCCACTCGAGCGGCTGCACCAAGTGGGCGCAGCGCAACGGCATGTGCATGGCGCACAGCGAAGGCAAGTACGGTAATAGCTACCGCGGGAGACTCTATCGGATGACTGACGGCGAGCGGCAAGAGCTCTAGCGACGCTTCTCAATGGAAGGGAGCTAAGCTGGTGAGCTTGTGAAGGAAGCTATTGGGACCCAGATGAGTGGCTGGGGCTCTATTCATTTGTGTGGCTAATGCGTCGTGATGGCAGCTTTGCATGCATGCTTTGCCTGTCCTGTATATCTATCCCAACAACAAAAGAAACAAACTCAAATCTGCTGTTCTTACCATCAAGACTTCTCTCATTCAATTCATCTCGCATAGCCCATGGGTATCTCTTGGAACTGAAGTATCAAACGGACCAACCTAGTCCGAGTCGTAGCATTGCGGCGCCTGAAAGCTCGCCATGGCGGCGGCGTTGCCGAGCAGCCAAGCCGAAGGCCGCCGCAGCCCCTGTTTCGGTCTCATCGTGTGGTTGTACGAGTCCACGCGCGCCGGGATGTTCGAGTAGTCGGGCGTTTCCACGTCGATGAGGTGCACAGGGCAAGCGGCGCGCGTGCCGATTCTGTCGAGCGTATCGAGAAGCACGAGCGAGTTGTGGCGCAGCTGGCTGCGCGGGGACGGCATGCTCGGATCGTGCTCCACCTCGACGCTCTCGCCCTCACTGGGCTCGGGGAACATCAGATGCTTCACCTTGGCCGGCATGGGCTTGGTACCAAGCTTCATCGTGCTCCTGTAAAAATGGGTGGACAGGAATGCTTGTCAGTCGTGGACAAAGGAGAACATCAAACGATATGAGAGAGAAGACGGTACGTACACTCGGTGGTAAGCGTCCGTGAGGATTGTGGGCTGCGTGAACTTCTGCCGGCGCTTGAGCCGCGACGAGACGGTGCCCATGCTCTTGCGGCGCAGATCCGGGATCGAGCGCTCGACGATACGCGAAGCGCGCATCCCACTGCCGCCACCGCGCAGCAGGTTCTTTACGGTCTCAAAGCTCACGGAGCCCCGCGAGCGCGCTTTAGGACCTCGGTCATCGTCCTCGGATTCGTACGAGGTCGCAAAGTTCTCGGGGTCGGTCTCGTAGCCTCGGTCCGCGGACTTAGAGCGCGCTTTGCTCTTCTTGATACTGTCGCTGCTGGGGCTACTTCTTGGCTTGGTTCGGACTCGGGTTGTTTGTCCAGCCTTTAGTGGGGAGCTCATAGGACTTGGTGGCGGTGCATTGCTGTCTTTGAACCAGAGAGAGGTAGAGTTGGACACTGCATTGGGTGAGACTGGCTGGCTGATCGAGTGATGGCGCTGGTATTGCTGAGGCTGGGGGCTTGGACTCATGTTATCAACCACAGACGCCTCGCTGGCCACACTGAAGCGCGCGAGCGAGTAGAGAAGCTTGTGTAGCTCCGTCTCGCTCACATCAACGCCCACATAGTCTGGCTCGCTGGGCGGGACAGTCGACAAATCCGAGTCGTAACTCGACTGGCGCTTCAAGATCGACTTGGGTAGGTTGAACGTCACGGACGCGCGACCGCTTGGACTGCTCGGCAGAACTGGCGGGGACGTTGGTGCCGGTGGGTAGTACGAGTGCTGCTCATGCTCTTGCTCGTGGTATTGCTGCTGCTGTAGTTGATACATCTTTGTTGGTGATGATGACGAAGCGCTCATGTAGCTGTGGTGGTGATGGCCGCTCGCCTCCTGCTGCGGGTCGTGCAGCGGCAGCTCGAACGCGCATTTCGCCGAAGCAAGCATGTGACGATGCTGAGGCGAACTGGACGTACTCGCTGTTGCTGCTTCGTGTGACGGCACTTTGAGCAGGAACGGGTTCTCCTGCGATTCATCGAAGAGCTCGGTGCTCATGAACTCGAGCACGTTCACGCTGCCGATCGCGCCACAGTACGTCATTGGCTGCTTGTGCGCTACTGGGAGAGGAGAAGCTGGCGAATTCCGGAATCACTGTGACGTATCGTACTGTACGAGGTGGCGGTGCCGTCCGACGGCCAACAGCGACGCGCGCACAAGAGCGGCGAGGCAGGTGTCGAGTTCTGCTCCATTGCGTACGTCCTTGTCGTCCTCAACGCAACTCGCTTGAGCTTCTCGTTCTGATACGCGATGGCGTGCGACCTTCAAGCAACCTTTCGCTGCGACTCCTGGTATCTATTGTACCTTCGTGCAACCTCCACGGAGTGTGTCAGTTTGCTGACACATCAACACGCACATCACGCCATCAGCAGGAGCATCACGACAGCAGCAGCTTCTTGCGGCTGCGCGCGCGTCAAGTGATGAAGAACTTGAACCCACGTCCGTCCGTCTGCACGCAGCGTGCGTGCGTGTGTACTCTTCTTGCAACAAAGTTGTTGTGAGAGGCGCTGCCGCTCATCTTTGAGCATCACCGTCACCTCCTCTGGCATGAGAGTGGGCGAGCACGACAAGCGCGTAGGTACCGTCTTCATTCGGTACGACCACCAGCATTGCCATCGAAAAGAGAAGCGCGCATAAATAATATGTTGTATTTGGCTCGAGACCTCTCGCTTTTGGCCCGTGTGCCAAAGCCACCGACGACACTCCACTCCACTCCTTCACGACAAATAAAAAACTAACCAAAACTAATGCTCCTCTACAGAGAGACCGAGTTCACCCACACCTGACGAAACGAAAGCTTTCTCCCGACGGAAAGCCACAGAGAGCTCACTCTCGCTCTGCTCCACTCAACACCAATGCACTTAAGGGTACGCGGCAGTCTGCTTGTAGCGCGCCTGGTACATCATCTTCTCCAGCAGCTGGCGCTGGTGCGCGATCGAGTCCTCCACGTGCTGGAAGCTCGACGGCGGCGCTGGCGCTGGCGGTGCCATGCTCACGGGCGCGCGGCTCGCAGTTCGGTAGCCCGACTGGTTGTTGCTGTAGTGGTTCGAAGACGAGTGCGTGGGCGGCGCGCTGCGGCTGCTGTAATGACTCGACTGGCCGTTGTTCATACTGCTGTTACCGTACTGTTGCGTGTAGCTCGTCGAGGAAGGCTTTGGACCGCGAACGCTCTGGTGCTGAGGCTGAGGCTGCTGGCTGGGGATGTCAAAGTCGCGGTGCATGTCGCGCGTGTCCACGAACATGACGTTGTCCTCATCGAGCGACGACACGGGGCGGTAGTCGATGCTCTGGTCCATGTACAGCGTGCTGGACGTGCTTCCGTAGCTATCCTCGCTGGCCGTGAGGCTGTTGCTGCCGCCGCGAAGGTCGTCCAGGAGCTTCATGTCTACGTGGAACTTGTTGACCGTCGCGTTCTTGGATGTAGACGACGGCATGTAGCCCGTGGCCGACGACATGTAGGACGAGGACGAGCTCGTGGCTGAACTCACGGACGTGACAGAGCTGCGCGAGACGATCGATCCGGACGCGTCGCTGCGGTCTGCGTGGAAGAGCTGCTCCTCCTGGTTTGTAGCGATGATGATGCACTTCTTGCAGAACTTGGACTCCTCGCCAACGCTTCGCGTGACGATGCATGACTTGCACGTCACCTCGCCACACGAACGACAGTGGTGCTTCTTGGACAGGTACCCGAACTTAGACACGCACACGTTGCACGTCTTGCGGTCGGCCGTGGCCACCCAGTACTTCTTGTCCAGCATGGGCATGTTGGCCAAACAGCGGGCTTGGACGACGACCGGGAGCTTGCCGAGCCCATTGGCGATATTGTTGAGGTAATTAGTGAGCAGCCAGAGCGGAATCTCGCTCGCAGCGTCGGACGAGCCGCTCAGAATGATCTCCGAGTGGCCGTTGTCCGAGGACGGCCGCACGAGCAGCACGTCCGTGCCGATGCGCCGCAGCAGGCCGTGAGTCGGCTTGAGCGACTTGCACTCGGTCAACTGGATGGAGTGGCTGATCTTGAAGCCAATGGGCAGGTTCTCGCGGTCCAAAGTCGTGCCCGTGTACTCAAGCACGCACATGTCCCGTCGGTTCGCGTCGCTCGAGTTGCTGAGCTCCGTGGCCATCCAGCGGAGCACCATGTGTTCGTTGCGGTTCTCTTGTGAGCGCTCCTTGAGCACGGCGAGCGTCTGCGCGTCCACGTGGTCATTGTAGAAGGCTTTGCGGCACTCGGCGAAGCGCGCACTGTTCTCCGTGTAGAGCACCTGCATGAGGCCGCTCAACGAGGCGCGCACGACGCCCTGCACGCGGTGGTGGGCCACGTCGGCATCCATCTTGGTGAAGCGCTTGAAGCCGTGGCTCGCGCCGATGTCGCGCCAGGACTCGTCCACGCCGCCGTAGATGCGCTCGCGACGGAGCTCCTCGAGCGCGTCGTCCAGCAAGAGCTTTGCAGTCGCCTGGTACTCGCGCACCACGGCGGACGAGAGTCGCACTTTTGGGAAGAAGCGCGCGGGCAGCGGCAGCGGCTTCATGGCCATGTGCTCGTCGCCCGAGGCCTTGCCCGAGAACTGTCGTGCGTCCGCGCGCGAGAGCTGCATGCCGATGTTCATGCCGCCGTTCATCGTGTTGTGGATTGATTGAGACTGTGGCGAGAGAGCGCGAAATCGAGACTGAGCTCATGGTCGCGGACTTGCGGCCCTGGGATGCGTCTGCCAGGCGGCTGGCCGACCGCACACAGCGCACACAATGCACACAGCAAGCAAGCATGGAGCCCGTCCGCGCCTGTTTTCTGTGACGTGTGAAAAGACAGGCGGGTTTCTTCTTTCGGGCTCTTCTCTGTCGGCTTCGCTCTGTTTTGGCTCGGAAGTTGCTGTGTGCGGGACCGTCCCACTATCGAGACCGCACCGCCCCCTCTCTCTCCCCAAATGTGATCTGCCGGATCTTCTGGCCGAACACCTCCTGTTCAAAAACTTGTGTGATGTGCGCGCGAACTTGCTTGCGTCCCAGCAAACAGCAGAAAGAAAGCAACTGCAGCGCCTGGGCATGTGGGCATGTGGGCATGTGGGCATGACCGACCTTACACTTCTGTGCTCTACGCATACTTTGGTCCACATGCTTGCTTGGATCTCAAACAAGTCCCGAACAAGTCCCGAACAAGTCGAGCCCTCTTGTCTCGATACTTGCTGGTTGTTACCACTTTATTTCCTCGAGTAAGCAAAAGCAGGCTGGCTCTCTGAACTTGGATGTGTGCGCATACTGCACGAAAGGGGCCAGTCCGCCCATCCGTCCGCCGTTTTTCACTTCACACACACGCGCAAAAGACTACAGCGGACTGTGCTGTAGTCGATACGAACTGAGCTCGTGCTAGTACCAATTGAAAAGGTACAAGCGAGATCGCACTCAACCAAAGCAAATCGACCGCGTTTGTGGTGAGTGAGATAGAGGCCGTTCAAGGTTCCCATCTGGGTTGTTGCTTGCTTTTGTGCTCGCTTGCTATCCAAGTCGCACTCTTCTTCCCCATCGGAAGCGAAGGGACAGTCTCGGAAAGTGGATTGCCAAGCTTCTTGGGTGTGGGCTTGGCTGTTAAAACAAGCAGCAGCTTGTTTACCAAGCCTCCTTGCGTTTGCTTGTTTGCTTGCTTGCTTGTTTGTTGTGTGGTGCTTGTCTGTTAAGCTTACTGCTTGAACTGACAAACTTGCGCGGCACGAACCCTTTGAGCGCCCTTTACGCTCCAGCTGGACAAACCACGTATTTTTTCCGCATCTGCGGAGGACATTGCGCATTTTGCAAACGCGCTGAGGCCGAGCCGTCCCACGTACTTCTCGTCCTCAATGCTCCCACCACCGCTTCGAACCGGTACGCTTGCGCCAACACCAACACCAACCAATTCGGTCGATGCATTTTCGAACGAGTTGGTAATGACGGAGAGCAAATAAAGAATACCGCAATACACACAGCCGTCCTGTTTGCCCACGCAAACGATGAGAATGACGCCCCGTGTTGCTCTCGCTCGCTAGCCACACCACAAGAAACAAAGCAAACCGAACTCGTCACGTGAAGCGACCTCGGCGAGATCTCAGTCGCTTTCAGCGCCAAGTTTCCCGAAACAAGCGACCGCGCAAACAGCTCGAGATCGATCCGCTGAAGCAGTCGTCACGAACGTATCACTTGCAAAAGGCCAACAAGTTACAAACTCGCCTGAACGGATGTGCATTGCACATTTTGCACCAGGCACAAGCGTGAGACTCGCTCATGTAATCCGCTCGGGCAGGGCCCAGGTAACCGAGCGCAGGCAAGAGCTCCGATAACTGCAGTGTTTGTTACTTGCCTCTCTCATCCACTGTGATCCACAGATACCACCGCTACACTAAACTATCTTGCGGCCGCGCACGTTTCCGAAGATGGCTGCTGGCTGCTTGGTGGCTCTTCTGGCGGAGGTCGGTCGGCAATCTTGCGGCTTTCGCAAAAGCGCAAGGACCACTTGCAGATTTAAACAAGTGTCACGCAAGCTGCGGTGCGCACGGAGCTTATTTGAGATCAAGCAACTTGCGCATTCTTGCTGCGTCCGCACACACACGCACACAGGCCGAGTTGGCTCGCTTTGGATGAAGCTAAAAGCGCTTCAACTTGCGCCAAAACCTGGGCACGCGCAATTTTGACTTGCGCTCGCTTGCTTTGTTTGATTGTGCGTTTTGTTTCGGATGCATTTGTGGTGATGCCATCAAGCTGGCTTTCGTGATCTGCTCGCTCGCCGCCCGTTCTGCACACATGCCAGCAAGTGAGCGAGCGAACAACTCTCGTCGAGGCGCTTCAGCTTTTCTTTTTTTTCAGCAATGGGTCGATTTTTCACGAGACTGTGGAGGAGCGTATCCAACGTGTCAACAGCGAGATGGGGAGACGCCGACGCCTGTCAACTCGCCAGAGATAGTACTCGCTCGTACAAACCACCAATCGAAACGCCAACTTTATCGTCCGAAGTTATCGACGAGCGCAACATATGCCGTCCTTTCTTGTTGCCATAGTCGTTTACAGCTACTTTGAGCAACATTTTGTGCAACATTAGCTTCACAAGCATGTAAATGTCAATTTATCTTCCGCAGACGAATGAGGAAGTGTGTCCTCTCAGTCACCCACGACACCGTCTATTGCGCCTGTGACTGCGCACAGAGAGCTCTCTCTTCAGAGTGTTGTGCTCCTGTTGATCCGTCCGACTAATTGCCAATGACGGCTGCGCATTCGTTCATTCCTTCGTCTGCAAGTGGAGGGGAGAGACAAGCGATTTGCTCGGATCCTAAACTGAAAACTGAGAACGCAAGTGGACTTATTTTTTGCTGGACTGCATGCGATTTCGCTTGTTGCTCGCGGGTTCTTCTTCACGCCACCACCATCTATGATGGGAGGAAGGCGATCTGGATACAATGGCCAGTCATCAGTGGACGTTGCATGTCAAGAACGACGAGATCGCATTGAATTCGGAAGTGAGGCTGACCGTTGACACATGTAATGCCCATGCCAATCAACCAAATTGAAACGGTTCTGCATGAACGAGTACGTAGTGTATTGAATGGCGAATGTGGACGCCCTGCTCAAACTACTCGAGTAATCGAGGTCTCGCTGCGTCTTGCGTCTACAGGCTGTAGCTTTTGGAGCAGCTGCGCAGTTGCGTGGGTGAGCTGAGCCTGACTGAAATAGTGAAACGAGATCGAGCTGGACCGCAAGTCCACGATTGCACAAGTCACTCCGTTAAGCAATTCGGCGTCACTGGGGAGCTCCAATGCCCGAAGAGCTCCTGAGGTCCACTGGACGACCGCGGGCTGGATTCAACAGTGGAGGCAGGAGACCAGCGGAGCAGAAAGAACAGCAAGCACCCGTGGTGTGTAAACGAAAGTCACTCACCTCTCTTGCTTGCTGGTTGGCGAAAAAAGAAGAGCTCACATCGCCCTTCGCTCGGTTCGTTTGCGGCTTCCAGCTCGTGGCGACTGTGGTAAGTGGGACGCAGGGAGCGAAATGAGCGTAAGCGTGATGTGTGGACGAGGACTGGAGAGCTCTTGCGTGGACCTCTTCACTTCGCCCTTGCCTTACTTGCGTCTGCAGTTGCTGACCTGACCTGTGGATCTCGAAAGCGGAATGAATGAATGAATGCGCATTTGCTTGTGTGGTGGATCTGGACCTCGTGAGCTGTAGACGATCTGAGAAAATCTCGCGCGCCATCACGGCATCTGCTGAAAACCTGAAAGCTGATTTCGCCTAAAGCGTGAGAGAGACGGGTCCGCAGCACACCAAACGGCATAGATCGCTGGCTCCAGGAGCTGTGGACGAGAGCTGCTTCCCGCGCCCCAAGATCGCGAGCAAAGCGTTCACGAGATCGCAGGTGGGTGCGGAAATCACAATCGCCTGCTTGGCGAGAAACGCGAAAGAAGAACCAGAACAAATTGGCCAATTAAGCTGTGCTAATGAGGCGCATACACACGATGTCTTTGTCACACTTGAGTGTCCTGAGCAGCATTTGATGAGTCCTGACGCTCGTGGCTTCGCTTGTTGAACCTTGATGTCATGATCTTGAGATGGAAACAAGATGCTTTACAGCACCAACATCAAAGACCTCTATGATCATCAGATAGTAATCTCCCACGTGAGCTCGTTCGTGCATAACTCTAGTTCTTCGGCTCAAAGACGATCTTGTCTCGCAGCAGCGCCTCGATGTCGCTCTCCGAACGCTTGAGCTCGTCACGGAGCACCTGGCGCGTGTCCTGGCCGAGCTTGCGCCCCGCCCACAGCGTCCTTCCAGGGGTTCCTTTTAGCTTCGGCACGATCGCCGGGATCTTGAGAGAGCGCCCGCCGTCGATCTGCACGTCCTCAAACATACTGCGGTGGTTGTAGTGCTCGTCTTTGAGCATATCCTCGACCGAGTAGACGAGTCCCACGGGCACCTGGTGCTTCTCCATCACGTCCACTACAGTATCAAGTGGCTGCGTCACCGTCCACTGAGCCACGGCGTCGTCGATCTCCTTCTGGAACTTGACGCGGTCCGCGTTCGTGCGGTACTTGGCGTCGCTTGCCATGTCGTGCTGCCCGATCGCAGTCATGAGCTTCACGAACAGCGTGTCCGTGTTTGCCGCGATCACAATGTTCTTCTTGTCCAAGCTCGTGTACGTGTTTGAGGGCACGATGCCCGTAATCGTCGAGCCCGAACACTCGCGCACAACGCCGGCGTAGTCGTACTCGGGCACGACGGCCTCCATGAGGTTGAACATGGCCTCGTAGATCGCAATGTCGACGACCTGGCCGCGCGCGGGCGTTGCAGCGCTGCGCTCGCGGCCCAACAAAGCGATCACGATGCCCAACGCCGTGTGGATACCCGCGATCGTGTCACCTAGGCTCAGGTTCTGGCGCACAGGCGGTCGATCCGGAAATCCGTTCACGTAGCGGAAGCCGCCCATCGCCTCACACACGGACGCGAATCCAGGTCTACAGTCCACACGTAGAAACACATGGCTCGTCAGTATGGCAGTTAATGAGCGCAGCCACACACAAAGATACGAAACATTCCTGTGCACAGTACCTGGATGAGTAGGGTCCATCCTGGCCAAAGCCCGAGACGCGCGCGTATACGAGCCCCGGATTCACATCCTCAAAGCTGTCGGGGCCGAGCCCCCACTTCTCCATGCGGCCCGGTTTAAAGTTCTCGATGAGCACGTCGCTGCTGTTCACGAGCTCGCGAATGAGCGCGCGCCCTTGCTCGCTCTTAATATCCACGGACACGGAGCGCTTGTTGCGTCCCAGCGAGTACCACCAGAGCGACGTCTTGGTGGCGTCGAGCTCGCGGTAGTCACGCACCTGGTCCCCCGTGGGCGGCTCGATCTTAATCACGTCCGCACCAAAGTAGCTCAGGATCGTGCCGGCGAAGGGACCTGCGATCAGATGGCCGCACTCGATCACGCGAACGCCCTCGAGCGGCAGCTTGCGCTCGGTTTTTGGATCTGCTGCTGATGAAGAGGCAGACGACGAAGGTGGCGCGCCACCGATTGTCGTCACGGAGCGCTTGACGGAGGCTGACGGCAGCGCGCGACGGGCTACGAGCGCTCGCTGGAGTAACATGGCTGGTGGTGCTGTTGGTAGATAGCGGGAGGAGAAGGGGCTCTAGCGGGTAGGAGGAGAGCACAGGTGTGGGGACGTGGGTGCTCGCTCGCGCGCTCGTGCTCGTGCTCGTGGTTTGAGCTTTGGTGTTGGGTATGACATTGCGGATTTGCGGATTGGGCAAACAGTTTGCCCCAAACTTCAAGATACACTCGCGTTGGAATATCACGCTTCTGATAGGCTTGTGATGTCTATTTTATCTTAAGCTGATACCGATTTAAAGTACGTGGGAATTTTCTCGCAGTAATCATATGAAGCATTCTACTGAAACTTTTGTGCGGCATCAAGGTTGACTGACTGTTGCCCCCTTGTCGACGGTAGGCGGCGCATGGCCGCAGCCGAGATGGTAGTAGCTGCGCGTCGCAACGGAGAACAGACAAGAGCACACGCGTCAGTTGCGCGAAGTAGCGACTATGGCATCCAAGCATATGCCTACAGAACGCACCTGACGTTCGCCGCGTCCGTGAGGCAGAGAAATGTGCGTTCGTAGCGCGACATTTCCTCTGGCGCGCTCGCGTTCGCCGTCTGCTCCATTTCCACCAATCTGCATGAACCATAGAGCAACAGCATGAGACGATGAAGAGCATCATACGTCCACGATCGCAATGTGAGCAGGCACGCGCCTTTGAATACTGAGCTGTCCGGCATTGGAGCTCGTCGTCAGCACCAGGAAGCAGCACCTTGTCGCGCTCGACTCGGTGTCCTCATCAACTGGTGGTGGCGCAGCTGATTTGCCATTGCGGACGAAGGGCTTGCGCTTGCGCAGCGCGCGCGACTCGTCGAACCGGTCAGCGTTCGCGCATCCGTAGATGATCGCAGCTGCTGTTGATGAGCTGTCAGCGCTTTGGGGGACGACGACACGCCAGTCGGTCAGTCCGCGCTCGTGGATGAGATCGTGCAGCACCTAAAGAGAGACAGAGAGCAAGCGGTGAGTCATCCAGGTCCATATCAATTCGCCCACTAGTGACGGTTGATCACCTCTCGTGTGCCCGCTGTGAGCTGTTGTGCCATTTTCGCGGTTGTTGGCGCTTGGGCGTCGCTAGAGAGTCTTGATTCGTTTAATGAAATGAAACAGTGACTGGTCAAAACAGTGTTCAATTGAGTAGACTCATGCGTCACTGAACTTTCTCAACTTGTCTACATGAGCATGAGCATGAGCATGAGCATGAATACAGAAGCAAAAAAAGACGAAGCATACGTAGCTGTTATGTCGGTTCATAGTCATATATTAAAGGGTACACATACAGGAGGCGGCACACAACACACCGCCTCTGTCTCGCTCGTACAGAAGCGTGGGCTTGCTTTAGTTATTGTTGATTCTCTCTTCTTCTTGTTTAGGGTGTTGCCACGTCGCCATCGTCGATGGGATTCTCTCTGCTGACGGTGGCGCCACTCATATCGAGCCGCTGCCAGATCTTGTTGAGGTCCATGTAGTGGTTCTCGACGAAGCGGCGGCCGTCGCGCTCGATCTCCTCGCCGTTCTCGTTCACGAAGATGAGCGTCGGGATCTTCTTGACCTCGTAGCGCTTCCAGAGGTCCTGCGCGACCTCGCGGCGTCGGAACGGCACGGCTAGGAACGGCGTCTGCAGCAGGTAGTCGCGGAACGCGAACTCGTCACGGTCCATGGACACGAGCACGACGTCCATCTGCTCTTGCATACGCAGGTGGCGGTAGGCCGCGAGCGCCATGTTGCGGTGCACGGTCGCAAGGATCGGCGTGAACGCCTGGCACGGGTGGCACGTGCTCGCTGTGAAGTAGAGCCCCACGACGGTCTTGCGCTCGAGTGCCTGTTCGGTGGCCACCTCGCCGCGGCGTGACACGAGCGTGCTACCGAGGAGCTTTTCGAGGAGCGGCATCTTGTAATGCGGGGCTTGGGCGTGTGTCTAGGAGGCTTGGGGTGCTTGTGCGGGAGCTGACGGATTGGGGAATGAATGAGCGGCTCTTGTGTGGCTGTCGTCCTTGTGTGAGTGAGTGTGTGTTCTCGCTCGCCTATACTTAGATCAAGAGAGAATGTGCGAGTCGGGTTGCCGTTGAGGGGGATGGGATGGTACGAAACTTTTCCGCCGATGGAGGGTTACCCTCGTACCCTCCATCGGCGGAAAAGTCTAACCGTTTTCTTAACGGTTAGTACGTCGCCAGCAAGCGCTTCACCGTGTGTTTCGAAATCCAGACACCGAGGAGCTTGCTCGAATGACCCGCCACCAGCTCCAGGGCGGCTCTCAGCGACCCACAGTTTATGCGCCACGATTTGGTCACCTAGCCAAAGCTATAGGCAGTGCAAGCTCGAAAGTCTTTGAGATCGCTCCTTGTGCTATTCCTCCTCACTGTCGCTGCATCGGCCTGGGTTCGTCGTTGGTGGATCGATGACGTTCAAGGCGCAATGTCGCGCACGTTCACTGTACCCTCGCTGAGGAAGATTGCACACATCTCGACGGCGTCGTTGCTGAGTGTGTTACAAATAACCTTCGTTGATCCATCCACCTCGTCTGTCTGCTGCCAGGGACAGGAACAACAGACAGCGAGCCATGGAGGCGCAGTTGCATCGCGAGACGCGCTCCAACACGCCCATTGAGTGCCTCAAGCCCCTGCAGCAGCAGCACCCGAGCACGATCCCCAGCAACAGCAGCACGCTGACGATCCATCTCGTGGGCGCGGAGAAGAGCCTGCACGGCTCGCTACGCCACCGCGCGACGCGCAACAGCATCGGTAGCGTGCTCAAGGAGAACAACTACTGGATGTATCTCGGCCCAGCGGCGCTGGCGACCGCAACCGTGCAGTAAATTAGCCTGTGATCTAGGTAGTTTTTGTAGTTGGACAGGCAGACCAGTTAGCGCAAGCGTGTAGCAGCACCAGAACAACCGCGGCCGGCCATGACGGAGATCACGAGCAGGAGTGGGTGACGGCCACCGTCGCCACGTCCACCTCGTGCTGCGTCAATGCTCCAAACCGACTTGGCGAACGCGCCCGCTACCCAGATCACTCGCTGTCGTTTGCGCGTGATTCTCGCTGTTTTTCCATCCGAACGACGAGGACTTGAGTTCCGCTTACGTGTCCTCGGACGACCACTGCCTCAAGGATTCGCATACCGTCATCGGTGCCATGCTACAGCCCGAGTTCAACGACTTCCGAAGACGTAATGATGAAAAGATGGGGCTCAATTCTTGCCAACAAGCTAAATCAAAGAGATGATCCAACAGAGATTGCAGGCTAGCATTCGCTGACGACGAACGAACAAAACTCTTCCAACGATCTCTTCGACTTCTACGTCTACTTCTTCTTCTTCTTCTTCT
>JAASGO010000779.1:0-15056 GCA_023334245.1 Globisporangium cederbergense | reverse complement strand
GACGAGCCACAAGCTCCCTGCTGTGCTCCACGGCATGAAGATGCCCGAGAGCATGTCGTCGGACAACGACAACCGCATGCTGCGCACGTGGTTCGGCAAGATGACGCTGCTGCCGGCGTACCAGCGCATGCTCACGAACAAAAACATCGTGTTCCACGAGCACGTGAACTCCACGAGCCGCTACCTGCTGCAGAAGAGCGACGACTCGGAGCTCAAGACTATCGGCTGCGCAGGCGACCGCCAGCTCACGGCTTCTGACGGCGCGTGCACATTCAAGCAGTGCACGACCAAGTCGGGCGCGACGGCTCCGTCGGAGGGCTGTGCCACAGTGTGCAACCGTCAGGGTCACAGCGCCACGGACGCCTCGGACTGCTCGTCCAAGTGCACATGCACGGACCAGGCGGGCTCCGCCGAGATCTGCTGGATGCTTTGCGTTGCCAGCCTGCCGACGGACACGTGCGCCAAGAGTAGTCAGACGTGCACGGGCCAGGCGATCACGTGCACGTCGCCGATCACGACGACTCCCGCGCCAAGCTCAGGTACGCCCTCCCCTGTTGCCACCACTACTCCAAAGCCAACGTCGGCCCCGGCGGCCACATCTGCGCCCGGGACGTCAGCGCCTAGTAGTACTACTGACACTACTACTACGAGCACACCTTCTAACACGGCTTCTGGGTCCTCTGTGTCTGCTACTCCAGGTTCCAGCACGACCCCAAAGCCCGCCAGCGCGTCAAGCACTTCCGGTACGTCATCAGCAACCACGGCCCCTGCTATTGGAAACGCTGGAAGCACGCCAGAGACTGACTCTGTGGATGCCGGTTCTTTATTCACAGGCTCGACCTCGTCGGACGGCAAGACTTCCAACAGCTCCACTGCTGGATCATCGCCGTCCTCGGCTACCGTGACCGCGCCTTCGCCGACCACCGTGGCGCCAAAGTCTGCTGCCGTGGGCTTCTCTTCTGCGGCGGTCCTCGTGACCTCGCTCGCGGCGTTCGCTCACGCGCTCTTTCAGTAGAGACGACAGATGACGCGACACACAGACATTTTGTCATCGCTCCGTCGCCTTATACAGACAGCTGCAAGCAGGCGACTGGGCTGACATTATCTGTATCCCTGTAGACATGCTTGCTGAACATGAATTTTGGACATTGCTATGAATCTTGATTGTGTGTTTGCTGCCTGATATCGATCGGACTGATGATCCTAACTACTTGGTCGTCTGCAGGTACATCTCGTGTCCCAGAGCGTCGTCACGCAACGTAACCAAGGCGTTGGTGTGGCTTGCCTCATTTCCAGACCAGAACACTGTCGGACCCAGCGACTGATGCTTCTTACTCAACGCTGATAATGACGAGAGATCTATTGGGGCCACGATTTCGATCTGCTCGTACACTGCTGCGACGAACGCCGTGCTCAAGATTGCGTTCACGTCGATTCGGTCAAGCACTTCTCGTTCGAGGTTGCTGAGGCGAAGCAGACCATTTTCGAGCGTGTTCGGCGATTTATCATCTGATTGGGCGGCATCACCGCGAGATGAGCGCGGTTCTGCAGTCGCTTGTGCTGCTGACGGATATTGTTCTGGTGGTTGCTTGGCAGCGCCCGCGCTGCTGGCTTCAGTTAAATCTCGAGACGCTACGAGCTCGAGGCTGTGATGGAACAACACGAGCATTCTGTGCAGTAGCTGGCTCAGCTGAGACGTCAGGCGTTTCTCAGGAACCCGTAGTGAAGAAATGCCCACGTTGTCAGTACCTTCTCTTGAGAACTTGTTACTGAAGCCGGAGATAGAAGCAGTGGAAGCAACAGAGTGGAAGTTACTCCAGCAGATCGGTCGCAGCGACGCGATCTCGTAAGTGAGACCTCGCAGAAATCCGCTCGCGTCCTGGGACTTGACGTGCTTCAGCCGTCGGATCGCGTACTAAGCAAACACGAGATGATAGTCATGCAACGAAGTCACAGAGTGATCGAGCAAAACTGGATACAGAGAGGTTCCGAAAGCCAGCCTTGAAGGTCACGTACGCGATTCCTGAGCACCGAGCTGGCGGTCGCGAGTCGCTCAGAAAACAGAGTCAATTTTACACCATCCACCGTCACTTCGAGGACATGGAGCAGCCCATCCAGGCGCAACAATAGACCACAGCTTCCGAAAAGAGAATGACAACAGCATGTGAGCTCAAAGTAGTAGGTGTGGGTTGAGAGATTTCTACTGCTTGCAGTATGCTGCGCTCACCTTGTCCAGGCTGCACCAGTTTTTTCAATGGAAAAGAGAGGTGTGCATGTTCAGAAGCCAAGGTCTCAAGACGTTCAAGGTGGTCGACATGATCCAAATTTCCAGTTCGTACCTGGCAAACTCGTGACGCGCTGCGTGGGGAAGTGGCCGTGCTGCACGCGCGAGATGTCGCGCGCGACCAGCGGGTCCATCGTTACGCGCATACTCGTGTTGGTGATCTGCTCCCTCATAAGTAGCAGATCTCCATCCTCACAGAGCGTCAGCACGTCCCTCTCGAGGATCTCCACCTGCGCCTTATTGGCTACAGAGAGGCCGCTGGGTTGGACTCCCGTGAGCTCGTGGATTGTGCGCGTCCATTGCTGTCCCATCTGACTGCCAACTGCGTTCAGCCTCAGACTGCTTGCTGGTCAATCAAACCGAAGTGCATGCGGTTTCAGACCTGGTCCGCCATGTATAGCAGCAGCAGCAGGTTACATCAAGCTCAGCCATTCAATACTCTGCTCATAAATTCACAGACATGTTTGCAAAAATCCAGCTGCGATTGTTGTTGCGCATGTTGTTGCGCCATCGCTCCTCATACCGTCCTCATCTAAATCCTACTGATGTTGTTGTTGTGTGTTGTTTCGTGTTCCTATCGCTACTATTCTCTTCCTCTCCAAACTCGCATCCTCTATCGTCTCCTCTCCAACTGCTCCACTCAACTCAGGACGGTGCCGCTGGGTCCTTTGCTTGTGATGCCGTTGCTGGTGCCGCAGTGGCCTCTGATTTCCCTGTCACTGTCGCCGCACTCGCATTAGCACCGACGACACTGGCGGCGGCCGCCATTTGCACCTGCTGCTGCGCCACCTGTTGCTGCACCTGGGCCTGCTGCGCGTGCTGCTGCTGCGCCTTGAGGCGCTCGACCTGCTCCTGCCGCTGCTGCAGCTGCTGCAAAAAGTGCCGCCGGATGTCCGCGCAGCGCGGCACCTTGCACACCGCGTAGTCCTTCTCACACTGTCGCGCGTGCGCCGAGAGCAGCCCCACGATGCGCTTGCAGAGCACGCATGGCCCCGCGAGGCGCTGCTCGCACATGGCGCCGTGCTTGAGCATTGAGCGCATGCGGTGGCAATTGAAGAACGTGCACTCGGCCACTGTACAGCTGCTCGCGTGCTCGAGCTGCAGCAGCAGCTGCGGATCGATGTTGTGGATGCGCCGCTGCTTCTTGCTCGGGTCCTCGTCGTCACCACCAGTTGCTGCTGTTGAGGCGTCTGCTGGTGTGTCTCCTGGAGTTGTTGTTCCTGCTTGCGTTGTTGTTGCTGTCGCTACTCCTGCCACTGGTGTCGCTACTGGAGCTTGACCTGAAGCAGCAGGAGCAGCGCCAGCACCGTTCACCGACCGCAGTGCGACCTGGGCGGCAGCGAGTGCGCTACTCGGAGCACCGGCACTGATACCAGCATCCCCAGCAACTGGAGCTGCCTTCACGGGTGACGTTTGGTTCAGCTTGCGCTTGCGAGTTGCTCCACCAGTCGCTGCCTTGGCGCTCTTCACCGTAGATCCTGGCGGATTTACACCGGGGGTCGCTCCGACACTGTTGGTCTTGTCCAGCTTGGCACGCTTGAGCTCCGAGCTGCTGGCGTCCCGCTTGATCGGCCGACCGGGACCGCCTGGAGGCTTGGTCGCCCCAGCAGTCAGCAAAGCGCTCTTCTCCGCCGCCTGAGCCGCCGAAAGAGCCGCGACCTCGGGCGTCTCACCTGGCTTGGGGATCGGCACCACCTTGAACAGGTGCAGCTGGTGCTCGTGCTTGGTTTTGGCGTTGCATGCGTCGCAGAGGTTGAACACGGGGCAGATTGAGCAGTTCCACCGGTTCCCGCTCGTGAGCGCCACTTTGCAGCCCGTGCAGCTGAACGTGAAGCCCGTCGTGCCCTGGTTGAACAGGTGGTAGAGCACCATCATGGACGAGTGCTTGGCGCGCCGAATCTGGTCGAACTGGCAGTGGTTATTCTGACAGTACATCAGGAATGCTTCGCGCGTGTCGAAGATCTCGCACGGCATGATTACGTCGTCGAGGTCGTCGTCCGAGACGCGCGGCTTTGTCGAAGCGCTCTTCGTCTTCTTCGGAGTTCCACTTGCGCTGTCGGCTGTTGCTTTTGCCACAGCTCCCGTAGTAGCAGGAACAGTGAGCTGCTTGCCTGTAGACGCAGGAACTGCAGCGCTCTTCTCATTGGCAGCAACAGCAGGGACGGCATCGTCGCTCACCTCTCCTTCGACCTTCATCTTGACGTCTTCCGAGCCAGCAGCGCTTTTCTCTTCCTCTCCACCGCCAGTAGAAGCAGTCGTCTGCGTGCCGTCAACACCATCAGCTCCTTCTGGCTCGACCTTCACAGTCGACTTGTCCTCTGCGTCTGGGTCCACGTAATTCAGCGCCGCGGCAAACTTAACCTCCTGTAGATCTAGGTCCGCCAGCTCCGGTGCCGCCGCCTTCTCACTTAGAGGCAGGATGCGCGCGCTCAGCTCTTCTGCGCGCTTTGCCCCATTCGACGCGATCTCGACGCGGTGCTGCAGCTGTGTCTTGCTCGTCTCGTAGCACGCCGTGCAGTAGAAGTGATGGTAATGTCGGGGTGGCGAGTTCCGGGCGCCAGTAGACGAAGTTCTCGTCTTCTTCACGGCTTCCAGAAGCTCCGTGACCGCGGCGGACGGTGGAAGCGTCTTCAGCTCCCAGTAGCTCACCTTCACGATCGGAGTCGCGCACTTGTGGCACTTTGGATGTAGATCGACGACGAAGAAGTCGTCTTTCTGCGGCTCCAAGATCCCCTTGAGCTTCTGCATAAGCGGGTCGCTGTTGACGACGTTCTTCGAGCTCCCACTTGGACGACCAAGCACCCCGCCCTTCTTGGACCGCGTCTTCGTCGTGCTGCTGCGGGTCGAAGACGCGGGCGCATCGACGTTCGTCTTCTTGCTGCGCTTCTTCTTGCTCTTGGAATGCATTCCAGCCTTCGAAGATGATTTCCCAGATGAAGTCGGCGTGGTGGCGGTGGCAGTTGGTTCGTCCACTGCATTACCATCGTCATTGGCCATGCCCTCTTCGCTCGGAGAAGGTGAGCGTGACATCGGAGTATTAGAGTCTTCAATCTCCCCAGCAGCAGCAGTACCACTTGGTTCACCACCGTCCTCTCCAGTGGCTGAGGTCCCAGGTGTACCTGTTGCCTTGTCTGTGCGAGTTCCGGTGGTCTTCTCCTCGAGCTGCTTGATCAGATCCTCTGCGAGACGCGGCCAGTAGTCACCTTCAAAGTACGGCAGCTCGTGTGCTGCTTTCTTCTTCATGTAGTACTCCGCGTACAGATTCGAAATGTTGTACACGAGGCCATCTTTCTTGGCCTGCTGCAGAAGTTTCTGATACCACTGCCGTAATCTCGCTGACTTGGGGATCTTCTGATTCTCGGGCTTGCAGAAGAAGATGTAGTCGTCGCCCTTCAGTGGCGGACACGACCAGATGTGAGCAGTGTGGAAGCCACGATTCTTGCAATCTTCCAAAAAGCCCAGCATCACCTGCTGGTGCATCAGCGTGCGCAGCTTCTTCGGCTGGAAGTAGTTGACCGAATCCAGGTACGATACGTAGACACGACCGGCGTTCGGATCGAGCGAGTCAGGACCGTACTCTTGGACGTACAAGGTAAAGATGAGCACATCAACACCGTCGAGTTCTTGAAAGACGCAGATGCACCGCGATCGATACGTGAGCTGGAGAGATTGGCTGGAAGAACCAGACACTGTAGCTCCACTGTTTTGGCGCTTCTTCGTCGCAGTCTCCGCCCGCTGCCGCTTCAGCGACTTTGTCTTTTCAACTCCTCCAGTCGATCCGTTCGTGGACTTGCTCTCAGATTTCTTCGGTTTCGCGTACTTCGCAGCCAGTAGCTTGCCCATCTTCGGCTTAATCTGGACTTGCTTGTCAATGCTCAACACCTCTCGGATCGTGACGCCAAACTGGGTTTCCGATGCTGGTTCGTCAACCCCACGAGAAAAGCCGATGCTGTCGGAGTTTCCTAAGTTGCCCATGCGTTCCGCTTCATCTTTTCCTGCTTGCTCGATCGACTCCATCACTCGCTTCTCGATCAATCTCGCCATCCGTGTGATCGGCAGCCGTCTCGCCTTCAAGCCATTCTCCGTCGATGGCTTGACGCCAGCCACACGCTGCTTCTTCACGCAAATTGGACACACGAAGGGCTCCTGCTCACCAGAAATGGCGTGGTTCCGCTCGTTGAAAAGTGCGCAGATTTGGTGGTACCAAAGCTTACACGAATCACATTCGACCCATGGCTCTTCAGCGACTTCACTGTTCTTACGCTTCAGCAACGACGACTTCTTCAGCACACCATCAAACGGCACTATCGCCGCACCAGCTGGAGCAGCAGCACCGCTGCCTCCTTCCGCAGGCGCAGCAGAAGTGAGCTGAGGAAGCGTTGCCATGTCGATCGGTCCATCTTTCATCTGCTTGTAGCAGCTTGAACACCAGTGGTGCTCTCCGCGCGGGTCGCTGTAGTAGTGGGTGTGTCGGCGTATGCGGCCAGCACACGGCCCACTACAAAAAAGCATACACGGAGCGAACTTGAACGAATCACCTCCACAGAGCTGGCACATCTCCTCCCGCCGTTGTTCACAGCGCTTGAATAACTGCTTCTCCAGCTGGTTCTTCAACTGAGCGAGCGATTTGTCGAACGACGCCAGCAACTGCTTCGCAGCAATGTTGAACTTGTTCGTGCTGCTGTTGTAAGCGATGCAGTTCTCAAACACCAGCCGCACATCGCCCGCGAAAGCCTCGACGCTGTTGTAATGTTCGTTCTCAAGCCGCTTCTTGATCGTTCCCAAGTCCATTGGACACTTGATGATCTCGAAGTAGTCGGGAATGTTCCACTGCACCGGATCTACTGGATTGTTGAACGTCCAGCCATACTCGCTCTCCATGAGCTTGTTAATGAGCGGCAGCAGTCGATTCTTCAGCTCGGTCAACGTGATGTGACCGCAGAAGTTGAACCGGAGCGAGCGAATGTGCTCGTCCAGCTGTGCTTCCGTCATCGAGTCCAAGTACGAGATGTCTTGATGGGAGACATGCTGGTCAGTACGAAGACTTTGCTGGATACCACGGACAACCAGCTTGTTCGAGTTTGCCGGGTCCAACGGCGCAGTTGCAGCAGCTTTCGCACTCGTCGGTGCTCCAGGCTGAGCAATTCCATTCGCCACAGCAAGGGCTTTCGCTTGCGCGCGCTCCTTCATGAGCTTGGCTTGTTCTTTTCGTCGAAGCTTCTTCTCCTTTTCAGTTTGAAGTTTCAGTGGTTTCTTCTTTGAATCCGACTGGGCAGATGCTGACGAATCTTTCGCTTCTGCCTTCACTCCGGTTGCCGTCGTACCGCTTGCAGACAGTCCATTGGGCTGTAGTGCACCTCCAGGCACGTTTGCACCAGACAGTGCGGCATTGCCCGGCATCGATGCTGATCCGTTGATCCCAGACGCGCTTATCTTGCTCTCACCTTTCACACCACCAGCTTGTGAGTCGACGTTGAGACCAGACCAAACACCTCCAGCCTGGAGAGTTCCGGAGTTGTGCTGCTGAAGCGCCGATATCCCTCCTTGCGCACTTTGCATGTTCGCGCCAGTGCCGCCCACCCCGGTGCCATTTAGCCCATTATTCGGGGAGACCGTCGTGTTCATAATCTTAATCAACCCACGGACACCTTCGGGACACTGGCTTGCAGCCATCTGCAGCTGAGCAGGGTTGCCACGACACGAGTCGACGATCTTGATCGCCTTCCGCACGGGTCCGCACACTTCACAGATCATCTTGTTGCACTGCTTGAAATGCGACAGCACGTATCGCGAAGAAATGCAGTGGTCGGTCCGGCACTGGCGCTGGTGACACTCGCAAATGTGCTTCCACAACACCTTCATCCCAGCGCAGTACGGCAGTATGCACTGAGGAGTCGCGCAAGTGCTTGCATGTCGGAGCATGCACAAACGTTCCTGCTGCCTCCGAAGTACCAACTGCTGCTCAGTTTCGTTCATCGGCGGTCGAATGGCGCTGCAGACGTCGCACTGGAGATTCCGACACTTTCGGAAATGCGACAGCAGCTGACGGGTCGATTTGCAACCGATCGTCGTGCACTGAGCATTCGCACAGCGCGAAACATGAGCGAGCAAAGCCTTCGTGCGACTGCAGTACTCCGTGCTGCAATCGTTGGTTGTACAGGTTCGTGCGTGCTTCAGTTGAATCAGACGCCGCTTCAGCTCTTCTCGCTTTTGCGCGATAGATGCCTCGGTCATCTGTGGCATACCAGCAGCTGCCCCACCAGTAGGAGTGACAGCACCAGGCACGACGCCGACAGGAGAAGAGCCTCGTTGAAGCTGAGCGCCAGCTACCGCGGGATTCATCCCCATGGTTGCTGCGTTCTGCTGCTGCTGCTGCTGCTGGAGCTGTTGGATCTGCTGCATTCGACGGAGCGTCTGCATCTGCTGAAGCTGCTGAATTTGCTGGAGTTGCGGACCCGTCAAGTTCATGCCGTGGTACAGATTGGAGTTTCCATTCGCACCAGGCACTCCGACCATCGTCGGATTCGTCTGCATACCGAATCCCCCCGACGTGCTCACTGACGACGTTGCCAAGCCGGCACTAATTTCAGGAGGCATACTAAGCGCGACTGGATTGAATTGCGACGTTGGAGTGTTGGAAGCCAGATTTGACGCCGCAGTAGATGTTGCCATGCCAGTAAAATTATTTCCACCGGCCATAGACACTGGAATCGAAGACGCACCCTGTAACTCCGACTCGGGCATCGCAATCGGCTCGTCACTGATTCCATTCGCCATCTCGTCCGCCTCTCTCTCCAGCTCATCGAGAATCGAGCTCCCTCCGCCTTGACCAGCCGTCGCGCTTGTTGCAGATGTTGTGGACGTAGTCACTCCCGATGGAATTGACAAGCTCGCCTGGCTGTTAACCGGCATCTGAGAGACAGATATTGGCATCTGCAACGGCTGACTCGCGACTGCTTGCTGCGGCATTTGCACCGGAGACGCCGAAAACGGAATTCCCTGGAAGCTATTCCTCTGCTGCAATGCTGCCATTTGCTGCTGTTGACGGTGGAGAAGCTGCAACTGCTGAGCCTGATTTTGAGCTTGAACCTGTTGCTGCTGCAGACCATCAGGGGCTTGCGATGCTGTCGGGCTTGGCTGCTGTTGCTGCTGCTGTTGCATCTGACGCCGTCTTGAATTGTCGAGCGCCTGCTGTAGTCTCGACTTCAGCGTTTGCACGTTGCTGTACTCGTCCCTCGATGATGCACTCATATAAAGCGTGTGCTCAAGTCGCCGGGCGATTTCGCGAGGATTGTAGTTCACCGACGCTGGCCGATTAGCGCTCTTCATGATCAGCGTCAGACTATTCGAAATCCCCATTCGACATTAATCGTAAGCCACCATTCGTTCGATACACAAACTACAGTCTGTGAAATGAACATACACAGCCATCAGCTTCCTCACTTACATGATCCGAGCAATCTGCTGCCGCGCACTTCGATCGGCATCCTTGTCTCTCCAGTCACCACCTGCACCTCCAGGTATCGCACCACTTGCTGCAGCGTTATTCGCACCGGCATTCGGATCTGCGCTGTTGTTGTTGCTGGTCAAATTGACTGCGTCCGTTTGACGAACAGTCGAAGCCGGACCTGCCGCCATGTTCGCGCCAGCTGAGTTGCTATTCATTGTCTGTTTTCACGAAGCAACGCACATGCGAATGTTAAAAGCGAGGTCCAGGTACAAGCCCATGTTGATCGCTAGGAATTGCGGCAAAAGAAGCAAATGCGCACCGTTGTTGAAGTTGTCGTTGGAGTCAGTGAAGCCGTACTTGATGCATACTGGGGAACTGGGGGCATCGACTGAGAAGGAACTGACATGAGCTCGATTCTACTCCACCACTATCGGATTTCCCTGAAGAAGCTGATCGCGGTCGCAAACTCGAATCTCGCCGTTCTCGAGTTCCAACAATCAAGCGAGAGTCCTGCTGCTGCACGTGAATCGAACTGCTGTCAAGTGCGATTGACTCAACCGATACAAGCAGTAACAAAAGGTCTTCCTGGAAGTGACGCAACCGCTTTCCAACTGGCAACAGCAAGATCTGCTACAATAAATGCACAGCAACCAGAAAGCGCACATGTCAATAACGCTGATCACTTGATCTTGTCATTGCAATACAAGCGACAACGACGACCGAGCACATACATCAAAGCGCAACGCAAATGCACATGCAATGAGCACACTCAAAACAAGTAAACATGCTCCACATGCCACAAGCGCAATGTATTTGCAGCGGCCGCACAAGCACAGCGCGCAAACACACATGACACATAACGTTCACACACGCACACCACAGCAACATTGCACGCTTCAAGCCGCACAGATTGATATGCATATCTATACTCTTGCACGCCACACCCGAGCCCATGCCCACACACGTACAGCCTCACACACCACGCCACCTTGCTTCCTCGTTGTCATTTTCGCCCCCCCAAAGGCGGAATTTTAACTTTTTCCTTACCTTGTTGACGCTGGAAGCTGGAAAAATACCCCCCGCCGCTGCAAAGAAAAATAAAAAGCCTTCTCTCCCCCCTTTTTCTCTCTTGGAGAGTCGAATGCGGGCACTTGCTTGGGCGGGTGGCGGTGGCGTCTGCTGCTGCGTGGGTCTGCGGTCGGTCTGCTGCTGACTGCGTCACGACGTGAGAGAGAGCGCGCGGCGTTCCCTGCTCCTCCTCGTGCTGCTGCTGCTGTCCGCGCTTGCTCGCCTTCCTGCTTCCGTCCGTCCGTCCGGCCTTCCTTCCTTCCTTCGCGCGCGGGGAGGCCGAAAGAAGGGGGAAGAAACCGAGAATCGCGGGAAGAGTGATGGTCGGTCTCGCACGCGATGCGGGCGTGAAAGTGGCGTGTGACGTGTGAACAGACCATTTTCTGCTTTTCTTCTCGATTTCCTCTCTGAAATGATCGATTCCTATTTGATTATCTGAGTTGCATGCTAGAGAGACCTGCTTCTAGCTGAAGGTACGTTTTGGCTGAAACCCATTGGCTACATTCTATTCTGTAAGCTTGGTTTGTAGACTAAATTCCAAACTCGCAATCGCGGGCGATCTAAACGGGTTTCAAGGTTGAGCCCGCTTAAGGCTCGGCTGGTTGCGCTGATAGACTCACATACAAAAAAAGTTTAGAATAAAATGTGATCGATCGGGTTGCGCTGACAACCTCGAACACCCGCCAACATCCATCGACGCCTGTTCACATTCACCTTAGCGCTCTTCTACGCCCGTTGGCGCCCACTTACGCTCACGACAGTGTATCGTGACTAACGAATAAAGTACGAAATCGCACCAACGTGGTGTCATGCGTCATGGGTTGAACTGGTCGTCACAAATGTGCTGCTGATACAGATAGATCAGTTCAACAACCTGCTTGTCTCGCTGCGTCGCGATTGCAAATGCTAACACTTGCTTGCTCTACCGGTAGTACCCGCAGCGAATGGCGAAGCACTTCAACGTGATGGTGTTGATTTCGCACTCTGCTCGTGGTCACACCAACGCAAGTGGCGTTGTTTAGCTTCAGGGCGCTGCAACGATTTCGTCCAAATGTATGTGAGCATCGCAAATGACTCATGCGACCTCACGTCAGTGGCAGCACGTGTTCACTCTTTCGTGCTGCTCTCAATCCTACTGCAGCGTAGTTGGGAAATGCAGTTGGCTAGTGTGATAGATCATGATCTCGAGATCTTCCGACTCGCATGGGACCGCACGGCTGCACGCTGTCAAAAAGCACATGAACTTGTTTGCCAACACAGAGCACGTTTGGCGTCAGCCTAACGGTAGATGGTATGAGCAGCCGCGTGCAACACCGTCCAAAGTTTCCACGACGTCCAAAGTTACTGCAAGATTTGAGCTCCAGATGACTGTGCTGGAAAGGGTCCTCTGCACCATGTGGATACTAATACTTACTTTGAAGTACTTGTTTTGTGCGCGTGAGCTCACATTAATGTCGATGGCGATCGGTGGAGCACTTGGTCGTCAAGGTGTTGCCGCCGCATCCGCTCGTGTTCACGCCAAATGCCCGGGACGCTCTTTCGCTCCAGTACACTGGAACGTTCTCGCTCAGACCCTACGCTGGCATCACAAGCGACCCTTATCAGCTCGCATCAGCGCTCAGTACGTGTCCATGCATTCGGGTACTCCCATTTATGCTGCAGCGTGAGTGGACGATGAGGCAGGGCTGAACGCGTGTGCTGGCGTGACGAAGCCTGATTTTGAGATCTCTTGAGCCGCTTGGGCTACATGCTGAACACTGCTACCCAGCGCACAGCCTCGTTTGACGGCGCGTAGCACGTTTGGCACTTTCTAAACGGTGAATGGTCATAACCGACATCTTGATCCGGTCCCATGTCGACCAACCTTACAGAGAAAGTTGGACAAGTTCAGCGAGCAAGTGAAAGTTCCGCTGCACGTTTTGGCTGTGGAATGCACAGCAAGCAGCGGTGTTCGTGACTCGCAAAGCTTTTCCTTGCTGGACCTGTTTGTTTCCCTCCCCCAAAAGGGGTCATTGGTCCTGATGTGATGAATAGCAGCCAGGGCAGCAGACATCCTGTATCAACATTTGCTCGCAGTTGCTTTTGACGTAATGCTCAAGTGTGGAGACCTTTGAAAGCTGCGATGACCCCGATACCATGAGCGCTCATGACAAGCGGAGTTGTGCGATTTTATACGAAATAAGAATAAATAGTCTGCAATTTACAAAAATAGCTCAAGCATTTAGGTTTGACAAAAGTAGCGCAACAGTAAAAATGCCAACGCATCAGACGAAGATCGTGGACGGCGGCATCGTCGGTGTCGTCGGCGATGGCGACCGCGGGCGTGCAATCGTCCTGTCAACCGCTGCTGGCGCACAACCGGGTGACCTGGTGCTGCAAACGCCGCCGTTCGCAAAGGTGCTGCAGCCAGAACTCTGGAGCTCGCACTGCCACCACTGCTTCACGACCGCGAGCGCCAAGCTGAGCCGATGCGGGCGCTGCCGCGTTGCCTATTACTGTGCGTCGCTAAGCATGCGTGCATCTGAGTGTATTGCCATATGATCGCCATGGAGCCACAAGCTGACGTGCCCTTGGTTGATATGCAGGCTCGCGCGAGTGCCAGCAGAAAGACTGGAAGCCCGACCACGTGGTCGAGTGCCGCCAGCTCGAGCAGCTTATGACTTTGAGGCTCCGCAGCGCGCAGCTCTCCGATCTGCTGCTGCTGGGGCGCGTGATGCGTCGACTTGAAAAAGCGAACGCCTCTGTGAATGCTGCTATTGATACAGAGGAGGTGTTGCCGCTGGACCTCGTGTGGTACGAAGCTGATCTCTGCCAGGAGACGCTGCTGCTCGCGACGCTGGCGCAGAAGCTCAAGCTCATCGATGGTACCGTACCAGCCATACGAACAAGGACGCATATTCTGCTGATTATAATCCATACTGAGCTAATGTGTGATGAATGAATTGTGTATTTGTTGTAGAATCTATTTCGATGCGCGAGCTGCAGCGGATGCTCAGCCGCTTTGAGAACAACAACTTCTCAATCTGCGACGACCTGCTGCTTGAGGTCGGCGCCGGTTGCTTCCCCATTGGGGCCATGATGAACCACAGCTGCGCGCCAAACTGCGCCGTCACGTGCGTCTCGTATATGCTCTCATTGAATCTTGTAAAGACTGGATTTTGCTCATTCCTGGTCGGGGATTGATCCTATATACAATAGGTTCACAGCGAAGACCCACTCGCTGGAGTTCCGAGCGATGCAAGTGATCGCCTTTGACGAAGAAATCACGCAGTCCTACGGTGCGAACACTGCATTATTTGTCCTTATTGATACCTGGCTAGACCGTGCTCACGAATACCCAACCAATTTACCACCGCTATTCATACATGGGCTTATATTATATTCTTTGTTGCTGGCATTAGTTGATATCGCGCTTCCGAGACGCGAGCGACAGCGTCGCCTCGAGCAAAAGTATCACTTCCAGTGCCAGTGCTCGCGCTGCTCCGAGCCTCTGAATGACCCGAAGAGTCTCGACGCTTACCTGGATGCAGACATTAACGGCGTACAGGAGTCCCAATGGAGCGACGAGCGCGTGCAAATGGTGGAGTGCGCGAAAGCTTTGCTTCAGCACCCTTCCGCCTCAGACGACCCCATCAAAGCCCTGAAGCTCTCACTGGTGGCAATGCAAGCGCAGCTGCACGAAGAGAACATCAGCATTTTGCAGGCGTACTCGGGATTATTCAGCGCCGAGATGGAGCGTGGGAGCATCACGGAGGCCTTCCCGTTTGGCGAAAAAATGCTGCAGTTCTACCGACGAGTGTACCCAACAAACCATCCACTGGTCGGACTGCACTTGTTCACTCTCGGCGACCTGCACCTCCAGCAGCTTGGCACCCAGAGCAGCAAGCAGCAGGCGAAGAAGTACCTGCGCGAAGCCAAGCAGATTCTGCAAATCACGCACGGGAGAGATCACCACTTCATCGAGTTGCTGAGTCAGCGCATACAGAGTTGCTGAATTCGAGACGCTCCAGACTGGGCGATTTCGAGAAATTCCTACTCTAAAGTGAGTTTTCTTGTCACTATGTGTGAGAACTGACTGGTTATGATAAGAGATGTGTTGACATCAAAGGAATAAACCGAAGAAGCTCCTGGTTAGGCGGAGAGATCCAATCTGGCTGTTGCTGCTGATCGCAAAAAAAGACAAGCATTCGAGGTAGGTGCTTTGTTTCTCTCTCCGGCGCTTCCTATGTTGTCTGGCTAGGCGTTGCTAACAAG
>JAASGO010000778.1:0-15083 GCA_023334245.1 Globisporangium cederbergense | reverse complement strand
GTCATCTCTGAACTACTCACTTCGATCGCGAGCTTCTTGTTGACGCTACACTTGCCGCAGATCTCCTGCTGACACGCCTGACAGGCCGTACCTGTGTGGATACCGAATGTCGTGAGGCTCGCTGCACAGTTACCACAATGCCTTGCTGGCTTGGAGAAACCTGAGTCGCAAGTTGCCTTGGGGTCGGTCCCACGCTTCACTCGCGTGAGCCAGACGAGCTTCTTCATGTAGGCGCAGTCAACGACGTGCACGATAGATAGCAGCATGTTCGCGTACACACTGCTAGAGGTGGTGTCGGCGAGATTGCCACCAGGGTCGGAAAAGCCCCTGCTGAAGACCTCTATGGACGATTGTGTGTACTGACGCGTGATGTAGCACGTCGAGATGTTGACACGTACGATGTCCAAGTGCTGAGAGCTCGGGATGCGCGGGATGCTGTCGATCGAGTGCACGAGGTTGTATGCCACGCGCTCTCCGTCAACAGTTGTCGCAATGCCGTTGGCCTCGATGAAGACGCAGTCCCGCATGCGCGAGAGCGCACTGACGCTCTTGGTGCTCCACTTGATGACCAGCGACTGGAACGGGTCTTGAATCGTGGGCTTCAAGATGGTCGCCAGGATTTTCGTGCCAGCATACTCGTCTTTGATATGTGCGTCACGATGTCGCGCGAGGCGCTCGGTATACGCCAAGTTACCGAAGGCCACATCTTCAACAGAACCAGCGACGATCCCTGTGGCGATCAGAAGCGGTATGCGTGTTGGCTTGGGTGCGCGGATCTCTGAGCTGCAGTTGCTGTTACTGCAGACACTGGACCCGGAGCTGTCGCTGCGTGAACTGCCCCCCGATGTCCTCACCTGGATCAACGAGCTGCTCAGTGAGGATGACTCGTTGGTGTTCGACCGAAGGCAAGCGTCACCACTCGTGGAGCCTGAGCAGCTTTCCTCGCAGCATGTGCTATAAACTTTGCTGCTACGGCTCTTTCTATTCTCCTTGCGCTGGCGATAAACCTGGACCTTCTCCCTGCTCTTCACGAGCTTCCACTCGCTCTTGGGCAGCACGCGGTCGCTCGCGATGAAGAGATCGTTGATTTCTAGCGTCTCGGAGATGACGCGCTCGGCCTCGTCGATGATCATCTGCGTCTCGTCAGGCGTGAGTTGAAGCTCGCAAAGAATCGCCTCGGGGTTCTTGGAGGGGGCCATGCTGTCTTTACTGACTGACTGACCCAGCCGAGTGCTGTGACTGTGAGCGACCGTGTTCTAGGCGCGACGCAAATTGAAGAATGACGAGAAAGAACCCGAAGATCATTCTCCTTCGAGCGAGAGTGAATGAATGCTCTGCAAGTAGCCCAGCTGGAGTAAGCGACGCTACAGTCATGACCACCTGGGTAATCACATTGGGCGAGTGAGCGACATCAGATGAGAGGAGGGCATACACTCGTTGCTGTCGAGTTACACGCTTTCAGCTGCTTATTACAGTGTTTGGATCGGATGGTGAGAGCGAGCGAAAGTGGCAGCGCTCTGTACGTGTCCACTCACTGGTTTTCTCCACAAATCAGTACTTCTCTCGAGAGGATCGGGAGGTGTACACTTCAAGGGAACGTCTCACTCCCCAAGTCGCGGCTATTTTCAACATTCAGCAGTCAGACAGATAGACAGAGCGCCGTGCGATTGGGTGAAGGTCGCGTGATTGCGCCCCTGGATGACGGAATCAAATGGAATGAAGTGGGAGATCACAAACTCCTTGCTATCTTCCAAGAGAGGCTAGCTCACCCGATACCGTGCATGCCTCGCTTCTTCACTCTACGCCGCACGTGATCAACATTATCCAGCCCGGTCTGCCCAGAAGAAAGCACGCGTTTGTGAGCCGTCTCGACTGATCCTACTCGATCGTCGGACAGCCAACGATATCTATGGAGTGGACGAAGTCAATAAACTCTGACTGCGAAACTGGGTCGAGTCGACTGATTTGCAAAAGCAGCCATCATCTGAAGCAACAGGAACCTGCTTTGCCCGTGGACCGCGATCGCGTGAAAAGCGAACCAGCTGTACACTGCATCGCGATGCAGTTGGTTCGTATATGAGTACTGTTGATTCGTCTCCCCATATTGCCAGTCAGACACGCGTCCCACCTACTCCAATGTCCAACCTGCTTCAACCAGAGGCGACTCAATGGCGAGCGATGAGCGCACGCTGCAAAGCCCCGCATTCGCTCAAAATTTTCGCACTATGAGCCGAAGCGTCAACACAAGCACGCAGCTGCAGTACGGTATCCACTTCTCGAGTGAGCGCGTGTCGCTTGGTGAGAGAGGTGGTCGCCTTACAGTCTTCAGAGTGCTCCCCATAACCTCCAGCAGTCCTGGGCTGGAAGGCTACTACGAGAAGCGGGAGTTAGCGCGCCTTTTTAACCGGAAGCCGATGTAGAGATATCACCTTTAAGCGGGGGTTGTTGCATTCGAAAAGAGATGTACGATGGAGCACGACCAGAACCGCGGCAGCAGCGGCGGATGCATTGTAGTAGAGCCCTACAAGAGCTTCACGTCCTAGCGGCTGCGTACTAAGTGCTACCGGTGGCGCTGCTGCTAGTGCTGCGGACGTTCTAGTGCCATCACCACGACGACAAAAGGCCCGTCGTCTTGCGATCGCGCCTGCGCGGACGCGTCACTGCGCCGTCCGACTGCTCAGCGTGCTCTTCTCAGATCAGTTCGTCGACCGCTTCACGACCGAGCTCGACGCTATGACCGACGCATCCTCTCCAGTATCAGTGAGCGAGGCAAGAGCGAGCTTCTGGCCGGATGTACACGAAGCGTTCGTCTCTGACGCGCTCATCTTTGAGCTGCTCGTCTCGGACCGCAACTGTCTCCGCAACGTGGACCCGTCATTCATAGAAGAGCATCAGCACTTCAAGCTCAAGTCCACGTGGGGGAAGAGGTTGCGAGGAGGAACAACCGTGTAAGCAAGGAGATGATGGCAGCAAGCATCGAGCACCAAGACCGATGGTGATTCAGTCGACTTCTTAGACTTCTACAAGGGACATGTGAACATCCATTGCCTGCTCTGCTAGCTCAAGCGACGCCCACACCTTGGTGCCGCTCTCAGCAGCCATCACCTACCTCAAGTGGTTCGTCGCCTCGACCTTACGGCGTCCGTGTGCCCTTCAGCGACTAGTACTGGTAAACATGCACATAGAGTTCAGGACCCATTTGTCCGAGGGTCGAGTCGAGAACAAGCGAGCGCGCGATGCCCGCGAGCAAAGCATCCGCACCCAGAAGCAGCTGGTCAAAGTTGTTGAGGCGTCCAAGCACCTGTGCGTGCAGATGCGCCGAGATGCACCCAGGAGCATGGCACACAACGAAATCCACGACAAATACTTCTGGTTCCAGGTACGTAAGGGAATGTTGCGAGGTCGCCCGGAGCGGGAGGAGTGCTGAAGAGACAAAAGGAGGAACCCAGGGTCAGTAGATCGTCTCATCGAATTGTAGGACGAAGGACCCAGCGCTGAGCTTTGTAACTTGAGGCTGCCTGCCTACTTCAATCTCCAGTGGCACACAATCTTAATGGAAAGGTCGCAATGGATCTTGCGAGGATCATGATACTGGGCTGGGAAGCCGTGGTCCACCGCGACCGTAGTTGAAGGTGCAATTTATTACGAACTCACCACCTGACAACCTATTATACTCAGATTGAACCTGAGGATTGCGTGAAATGGAAGACTGGATCTGAGTGTGGACTCGTCCAAAAGCTCACGAGCTCAAACGCGATCATTCGCCATCTCGTGATGCCTAACAAGTCAATTAGAAGACCCTGGTACCCAATTTATTATGCGAAGCACTACAAGGTTCGTGCTCCCGACCTGTACCCGTGGTAGTCATGACTACTGGATGGATGGACACCACGTCGAAAAAGCACAAGAAGGTAGGGCAACCGACCAGCTCGAAATAATGGGAACTGACGTGCAGCTTAACGATGCGAGTATTGTCCAGGCTATCAATTGAAATAAGAGCCATCATGTGAGCAGCGCCCGAGGTGCACGGTGACTAGATCACACTTAACTATAATCGCCGTAGGAACGTGAGCTTCTCTGAGAAATGCACTTCAAGGTACTGTCAACAGGGATAGGTGAGAGCTCCATGGGCAGCCAGCTATCGTTTCAAGCGATGCATAGCGATCGCATCGAATTATTAGTGCTGCGGTACATCCAGGAGGTAATATCGAGAAGCGAGGAGCTCACGAAGTGTCGAAGGACGCCATGCCATTAGCGTCCCACCGAATCTGGCTCGTTGGGTCACCAGCGCAATCACTTGGCAAACGTAAACAGGGGCCAGATTCCTTGTCTTCAAGGAGTGGTCGCCTTTCAGAACGATTCGCGACCAACGGCTGACGTACGCGTTGGCCCAAACAGAAGTACGTACCACGTCCAGTCACACTCACCATTCCTAGCATGACGTTGGTTGGCTCGGAACAAGTTAAGGCAGACGAAGCAGCAAAGAGCGCCCCGTCATCTCGGCAGCGAGTCGACCGGAGTTTACGCCTCGTGGTGATGTCGTCGACAGTGGGGAGTTTGGGAACTCAACTCGTCCAATGTCGAGACAAACTTCAAGAAGACGATGGAGTACAGTGAGCAAAACTGCTTGGGGTGCATTCAATCGTAGTCGCGAGCCTCCAACACCTGCCTACTGCGGCGGCGGACTCGGATCCTGGAACGTCCTCGCTTCTCAGTCCTGTCTCGAATTAATCTATCTATCATAGTAAAGGGGGGGGTCTATCATCGTCGTCATCTTATGGAGAGGGTGCCAGTCGCCGTCATGGGCCGTCACGATCTTGCTAGTCCTGAGGCTTCATGGCTTCGTTGAAGTATCAGCCTGCCTGTGAGGGGCCAAGACCGTCGAACTTTCTTCCTCTCACTGATTGAACGGGATGTTGGAGACCGCGACGTCCCAGGCCGCGAGCTTCTTGGCACCGATGACGCACGGCAGGCAGAACGAGAGGCTCTTTTGCGTCACCACCTCAGAGATGTCGACCGTCACCTTCTTCTCAACGCAGCACTTGCTGCAGATCATGGCGCGGCAGATTTGGCACGCCGAGCCCGACTGGAAGACGTGGCCGAGGCGCTTGTCGCACATCTCACAGTTTTTGACCGCAGCATGCTTGTCCGCTTGGCTCTTGGAGCGCCGCTGGCGCTGCATCTGCCATGTGAGCTTGCGCACGTACGAGCACTCAACGAGATTCGAGATCGTCAGGATATTCTCGGATTGCAGACTCGCGGTCACCGAGTCGATGATCTCGCCGCCCAGGTACGAGTAACTACGGCAGAAGACCTCGATGGACGCTGCGTCGTACTGGCGCGAGATGACGCACTTGGAGAACTGGCCGCGGATGATGTCGAGGTGCTTGAGCTCTGGGTACTGCGCGAGGTCCACCGAGTGGATGAGTTCGTAGGACACGCGGTCGCCGTTCGAGTCGAGCGCCATGCCCGTGGCCTCGATGTACACAAAGTCGCGGCGCGACATGAACGCACCAAAGTTGCGCGTCGTCCACTTGATGCCCAGGAACCGGAACGGATCGTCCTCCGTGGGCGAGTGGATCGTCGCGAGGATGCGCCGCGCGTCAAAGTCGTTCACCTGCACGTACGAGTTACGCTGGCGCCACGAAAACTCGGTGTGCGCGAGCGTGCCAAAGGCCACGTCCTCGACGGTGCCAGGGAGGATGCCGTGCGCGACGACGAGCGGCACGTGTGCCGGCTTGGAGTGCTCGAGGATGCCGTCGCCGAAGCCGCTCTCGGACTCGCGCTCGTCGGACGAGCTCGTTGAGAGGCTCTGCTGGTTGCGCAGCGACATAGTGGACGTGCTCGAGTCGTTATGGCGATGGTGGCCGCTGTTCCCGCCGGCACGCGGGCCACCGCTGCCGCTGCTGTCGCTGTAGTTGTTCTGGTGCAGGTGGTTCTCGAGCAGCGTGCCGGAGAGCAGGCGCGGGCGCTGCGGCGTGCCTTCCTTTACCTTGCGCTTGCGGTAGACCTGCACCTGCTCCTTGGACTTGATGAGCTTCCACTCCTGCTTGGAGAGCTTGCGCTCGTTCGCGATGAACTCCTCGTTCACGTGCAGCGTCTCGGCCACGATGCGGTCCGCGAGGTCCACGAACGCCTGTTCTTCCTCGGGTGACATCTGCAGCTCCTGCTGCATCTTCTCCGGTACTTGGAAGCCCATGCTGCTTGCGCTTGTGTGTGCCTGCTCTCTGTGTTTACTATGTCTAGCGAACGAGAGACGATCTTTCGAGAGCTTGACTCGACGAGTGAGTGAGTGAGTGACGCTGCTGTTGCAGCTGGGTGTGTTGGGGGAGCGTGGCGCGGCGGCTTCGAGAACGTTGGCCGGCGGCTGCAAGAGCGCTGGTGACGGTGTGGTGGTGGGTGGGGGCGGTCGATTCGATGTGGGTGGGCTTTTAGGCTCCAGACTCTTTTGGGCTGCTGGTGATGATGATGCGCATCATTTTGTCGGTTTAAATCGGACAGAGATAGTGCAGGAGTAGGAAATTGAGTGGCTCCGAAATGGTGCAACTTTAGAATGGTGCAACTTTACATGGCTTTAACAACCTGTTCTTTCGAAAATAACCTGTTTACAATAGTGATGCGGTGTATTATCCTTATCGCATAGTATGATGATATACCTTCTTAAAAAAGATTGCACCTACCCATACCTAATGCGATGGGTACAATCCGACAACACAAAGAACGGTTGGGGAAGAGGAGAACGAGCTGAGCTGAGAACGTGTCCGCAGTTTTGTGTTTGGACGAATGAATGAATCTCTGCACAAAACTGCGCTCGATCTCTAGTTGATGATGGTGCTTGCGAAAGCCGCGGGCGGTGTGCCAGCTGGCCGTGACAGATCGTTAGCACAGATCATCAGCACGTTTATAAGAAGACCAGCCCTTTGCATTCTTAATTGGAAACACGGCTTGGCTCTTGGCTCTTATTTTTCTTTTATTCTTCTTCTTTCCTCTTGTTCTTCTTATTTTTCTCTTCTTTTTTCTCCATCAAAATGCGACATGACGACTCGCAGCAAAAAGGAAAGGCCAGAGCAGATTTTCCAGAATCAAGCCATCACAGATCATGAGCCACAACACAACGCCACGACCACAGGACAACACTCCGTTGGGTGCCGTCACCACCGCTGGAGTTGGAGTTGCAGTCAGAGCTGCCAAGCAAGCGTCATGCAGAGGAATAGTACCGGTAACATCCACATGTTGCAGTAGAACGCATTGCCTCCTGCAGATCAAGATCGGAGCTCTTGTCTCGTTGGCCAAAGGGCTCGTGGCCAGTCAAATTTCAAGAGCTCTTCAACAAGTCACTTGAGAGGAAACGTCAACCAACCAAATCTACGGTACGGTATGGCTTCACGCTGCTGTGTCCCAAAACAGAAATGCATGCAGTCACATTGTGTGGTGCATCACCACATTGCGCCTCAAACGACTGGCTCGCAGGCGACGAGATGACTGCTGCTGGATTCGGAGTATGTACGGGATCTGAACTTTTCTTTCACTGCCACAGGGCAACCTGCGAGCGTACGTCCTTTCGCGGCAACACGAACAATTGAACCTGCAGCTCCTAAGGACCGCCGAGTGACTGGTCGTGGCGAGTGTCTCAGTCAGTCAGTTAGCAGACCTGACCGCTCTGGGAAGAGGAGGGAGGGCTGCTCATGTTCATTCCGTCATAGGCTTTTGTCATCCTATCCATTCAACTGAGACTTGACCGCTTTGGTATGTACCTTCAACTCGACCCCAGAATGACTTCGTAGCGTCTTGGCATCATTGTGGGATGGCAGCTAATGGGATATCCCAGTGGTGAAAGACGGGCAACATGATGTCTGGGCACGTGAGTGGGCCGGACCATGGGCTGCTAATAACAACGTGGGCGACCGGTTAATCACTGTACTGAATAGTAACGTGAGCTGTTGGCTCATTCGCCGCAGAGTTGCGCTTTCTCGAATCATGTGCTTCAGAAGTGAACTGGAAACCACACCGTTACATACCCAAGTGTACCCATATGCCCCCTCAGCAACCCACAAGTTCACAATGGCTACACAATATGGAAACGATGCAACAACCCTCCTTGACGTGCGTGCGAGCGAGAAGAGCTGCTAACACCTCGAGTATTCTTTGTATCAACAGTCGCAGCTTCAACGAGGACGTCGAAAGAAAACCAGGTTGAAGTGCTCTTTCAAGACACTTCTTTCGACAAGCTTTGCATTGCATTCCAGCCAATAACAAGGGGGTGATGCTTACTCGAAGCCTGCCTTCGTGCCGGTACTGGATGGGCGAGAGCAAGACCAACAGCGTTCCAAGGCCATCGTTTTCCACTTCAAGCTTAGCTCCGTCATTGGCAGTCAGTCGCATGCAGTTGTTTCACACCTCTCACATTCTCAGCAGACCTTCAGTCTTAAGATTCTTCTTCGGTCCAAGCACATCTTCGCGCCTGTCGCCTCGGAGAGGAGTGAAGAAGCAGAACAAGTAAACCACACCCACTCGACACACCAAACTGCTCGCTCGCTGTTGACTTGGAAGACCGATTCTCCTCGTGCAATCGGCTGCGTGTCTCTCGCGAAAGGCGATCCCACTCTAGGCGCTTTCTCCTTCAAGCTCCTCCAAGGAAATTCTCTTCGCAACCAGCTCCTCCCACTTTTGGGTCAGCCAGCGGTGGCTCTTCTTTTGGCCTCTGGTTGTTATTCCTCAAGATCTTGACCTCAGCGCCGGCCATGTGCTGTGCTTTGAGGCAAGTGGTGAGCCAACTGTCTGCTCATTTTCGCCGCCTCGTCGTCGTGAATGAATCGTTTCGTGTGGGGCTTGCGTGCATTCCACACTGCTGCCGGCTCGTCGTGACGAAAGCTCTCACTCTTGCCCAGCGGAAGCAAAGAGCCGCAGGATTTGAACTCAATAGCGGGGACCATCACACGCGCGCTTACGCTTGCACTTCTCACGAGGCGACGACCAATCGGAAGTGTTCGCGGCTTCAGTGGACCACCCACTAATCCCATCGGGTCAGCAGGAGCTACGTTGCCCTTTTTGCACCAGGCGTTGTTGGTGTTTTTGACGGAGCCCAAGTAGGTGTGCTGGCCCACCCCTTCCAGTGCTGTCACTTTGAAACGAGCCGCCTCACCCACAGGTCCACACTCCCAGCACCACCACACAGATAGATTCACACAGATACACACACACACACACACATGTCGTCGTTCGAGGTCTCACACGCGATGATGAAGCCGCTGACGCTCACGTCCGAGGAGGAGCGCATGATCGTCGAGGAGGCCGACCGCATCGTGACCGAGACGTTCGCGGCCCACGAGCTGCACGTGGCCAACAAGCGCGAGCTGCCCAAGGGTGAGTGGAAGCACGTCAAGAGCAGAGATAACCTGCACGTGTACCGCAGCACGCAGACGAACCCGAGCAGGGACAGCGTTGCAGTGTCCTCCATGCAGCAGTCCGGTACGATTGAGATCTCCAAGCCCATTGACCTGCCGCTCATCGTCGCCACAGGCACGCTGTCCGGTACAGTCGAGGACGCGCTGCTGGGTGCACTGGCGCACACGGAGAGCCGCTGGCGCCGCCGCTGCGCGATCATCAAGGACGAGTACGACGCCATGAAGATCCTCGCGACGATCAAGGCGCCGACGCCCGAGGACCCGTTCAGCTCGATTGTGCTCAAGTGGGAGGCCAAGCGCGTGGGCGCGCTCTCGCGCGTGCGCGACTGCGTGTTCGTCGAAGTCACAGGCCTCGCGACCGATTCGGATGGCCAGCAGGTGGCCTACTACGTGCTGCACTCGATCGACAACATCCCGCGCATCACGGGGCTGCGCCACCTCGACATCGTTCGCCTCAACATCTCGACCTGCTGGATAGGACGCCGCTACGACGACAACTCCATTGAGCTCTTCAGTCGCGGCTTCGCGGACCCTGGGGGTATGTTCGCGGCGGCCAAGGGCAACAACATGATCTACCCGGAGCTGCTCCTGGCCGCGGCTCACGTCGTCGACTGCGCCTACATCAAGAAGCTCATCTGGCTCATGCACACCAAGCGACAGTCCGAGGGCGAGGGCTCGCTGATCGCTGAATCCTCGCCGTGCTCGTCGTCGTCGTCGTCATCCAACTCGAACTCGAATTCGTCGGCGTCCAAGAGCTCGCAGAGCTCCACGGGCAGCAAGACGTGCGGCAACTGCACCACAAGTCTCAAGAAGCTTGGTAGCTTGATGCGCTCGCGGATAGTGTGCCAGGCATGCCACGAGGAGGTATGCCACAAGTGTAGTGTCGAGAAGAAGTTCCCTGTCGAGGTGACGAGCACCGAGATGAAGCTCAAGCAACTCACGTTCTGCCTGCGCTGCCTGCTCGACGCCAAGCAGGCGCCGCCGCGCACCGTCGCGCTCACGCTGCTCGAGATCCTGCCCTAGGAACGAGTGCCTCGGGGCAACAGTAGAAATTGGTTAGGTAGATACAGAGATATGAAGAAGCGTAACGATATAAACCTTGATATTTCGACTCTAGGTCTCTGGTTTGCTGTGAGCTCACTCGATTGCTCTGGTTCGTCCATCCGCCATGAGGAGCTACCGACGGACGGACCCACGAAGACATCCTCCCCTTGTAGATCGCTGGACCACCGAGAACGTGAGACACGAGAGTCCTGCGGTTTAACATTCGTCACCACTGGTCACGAGAGGCGCGACTGACTGACTGACTGACTGACAGGTCCTATCTACCGCGACTGACGCACGACCTTCGGACACTGGAATCACGCAAGTCACACTAAGAATGCAGAAGCTTGCGGGGAGGGAGGGGTCATGGAAGTCAGCTACTACAGTACAGTACAGTTCGTCAGTCAGCTGGAGCTGGAGCTGGAGCTTACAGTGAAGGCGCTCGTCCACAATAGACAGCCGACCAGCTGTACGCTTCTATATCAGCATGCTCTGCTCGCATCCTAATGCTCAGGCACATGGAGGCCGAGAGCGTCAGGAAGGAGGTCGGTATACAAATGATCACCATCTCCCTGCCTTACCAAAAGGTTGCCACATTGGACTACGAATGATGGTCCGACAACACTGACAAGGTGCAACTCTTGGACCAAGTCCCTCGGATGACCTCAGGAGGTCAATTCGATTGAAGGTGCCAAACAGCTCAGCTCAGACTTCTCTCTCCCCTCCCCTCTCTCTCTCCCCCTCTCTCTCTTTTATGATAAGCAAGTGGACGATGGCTCGCACAAGCTTTGCTGATTCTGTCTCAAGACTCTGGGAGCTCCCCTCTGATCGCACCAGGTTCGGATCACTACTGTGTATTAGTCTCTGAGCCAGCCTCCTATCATCCGCTTGTCTGGCGAAAGTCGCCACATTGCGTCATCGCTAGGACTCTACGGTACCTACGCGCAAGCAGACATCACTACGCTGTCCACTCCCTCTCGGTCCACCAGCAACTTGAGCTTTTGTAGCGCTCCACTTCTCTTCAGGACTCTTCAACGCAGCAAGAGCCTCGCGCTTCTTGCGTAGCTCTTCGCTCACTTGGCGATCCGCTCCGTCGTCCGTAGCAGACATCACCGGTCACCAACCATTCGAGACGCTCCGTACTTCCAGCCGCCGCCAAGACTGGCTGTCGCGATGAAGTTCAAGCTCCCGGAAGGTACATTCTCCCCGCTGGAGCTCTCACCGCAGGAAGCCGAGACGCTTACGCAGGAGGCGCAGCGCATGGTGCTCGAGACCGTGGGCGAGTTCGACGACCTGATCGCTAACAATCGCAAGCTGCCACCCGACCAGTGGAAGTTCATCAAGGCGAAGGAGAACCTCATGGCCTACCGCACGCGCAAGGGCTTCGACACGAGCAAGAAGCGGCGGGATGGTGGTGATTGCAGAGGTGCGTGGTCCCCGCAGGCGCCACACTTGGTCTCCGCGTCCATGTACGCACGTGAGGAAGAACTAGAGCGTGTGAGGAAAGAGGCGGGGGACTCGCAGACAGCGATCCTCGACTACCTGAGCTCGCCGTCATCGCTGTTCAACGACTCGTATCGCGACAGGCTCGACAGTGTCGTTGGGGACTCGGCGCTCGAAGCCAACAAGCCCCCTCACACACCGGTGGTTGTGGTCACAGGAATGTACTCGGGGACGGTCGAGGACACCGCGCTGGGAAACTTGGCTGACACGGAAGTGCTCTGGAAGCTGCGCAGCTCGTTCATCGACGATGAGCGCGACGACTACAAGATCCTCGCGACGCTGCTGCGGCCGAGCAAGGAGGACCCGTTCCGCTTCTTGAGCGTGAAGTGGTCCACGAAGAAGTTCGCGCGGCTCACGACGCAGCGCGACATCCTGTACCTCGAGAGTGCCGGCGTGCTGCGTGACCCAGCCACGGGCAAGATCACCACGGGGTACAACCTGCTGCACTCGATCGAGATCCCGCGCATCCCGGAGTTGCAGCATAAGTTCGACATCATCCGCATCAAGTCCTCGATCTGCTCTCTCACGCGCCAGTATGACGCCAACACGGTCGAGTTCTATTGCCGCGGCTTTTTGGCACCGGGTGGGGGCATGATCAGCTCCGTGGCCACGTCGCTGTACGCCGAATCCATGATGCTCTCTACCAACGTCATCGCGTGCGCGTACGCCAAGAAGCTCATGTGGCTCACGCAGCAGCGACGCAGTGAGAACGTCTCGTACACGACCAAGACGGTCGACACGGCGACCCACTGCTACTCGTGCACCAAGAGCTTCAAAGGCTTGAGTGGCTTCATGCGCACCTCGGAAGCTTGTCAGTGCTGCCGACGCATCGTGTGCAACAAGTGCCATGTCGACATGAAGATCGTGGTGGACATTACGGCCAGCGAGGTCACGCAGCACGCGATGCCCTTCTGCCTGCAGTGCGTGCTCGATGCCAAGAAGCTCTCGGCGCTCAAGATCGCCACCGCCACGGCGCCGATCGACAACAGTAGCAGCGTCAACAAACGCTCCAGCAGGTACCGTCAGCGGTGATTAACTCACCGACACATTGCACTAGGGTTTCTCTGTAAACCTGTGGCACATACACGGAGGCAAAAGCCGGTGAAGTGCGAGTGCGAGTGAATGGCTTCATAGGAAATATGAACGTGGTAGGTTTATCTATTCGATGCCAATGTGTGCGTCCATTGTACCAGCGTACCAGCGTACCTTCATCCTTACCAGCTCTCGTGCTTCTTTCCTGCTGTCGTACAGCTCACTGATATGAATGAGTCACCGCTTACAGCCCTGGTAGTGAGTGAGCAGTTGTCTAGAGATCCTGAACACTGGTGGCTCGACCCCAGGTTTCCGCTGCCCGCTCCGCTGCTATGTGACTCACCTGAGCTTCTTCGGGTGCGCGTAGTCAATGAGGTTGATCTTCGAGAGCAGGCCATTGGCGTAGACCCTAGCTGCGACGCTCATGGGCACGTCGCTTAACAGCAGCAGGACCGGAGATAGAAGAACCCGGACAAAGACTCAACGTGTTTGTGCATGACGTAGCAGAACGAGAGCTTGATGCATACGATCGGGTATTTCTTGGGTTAGCCGCAGGAGTGTTACCAAGGGGTCATGCAGGCACGGTGTCGGTCGTTCACGTCGGTACTCCGCAGCTGCCACATGGATACCGTGCTCGCGAGTCCACTCAGGACCACGTCCTCAATGGTGCCAGGGAGGACGCACGTGAGCACGACCACGGAGAACTGCTGCATGCTGACCGACCATCGTCCGGATCTTGACTTGGGACGTGGCTATCGAAGCCGACGCGTCGAATACGCCGGGCTTGCCGCTGGAGCTTGAGTTGGAGCTCAAGGAAGCCTGGGACGACCGCTGGAGAGTAGAAGAAGTGGTTGATGAGGACGACGCTGAGGCGAAAAAGCAACGACCTTGTTCATTACCTTCTCACACATCTCGCTCTGCCTCTCTATACTGGGCAACGGAACGCTGCCCACTCGCTACTCTGTGAGCCGGTCGTCCGACGTCGTAATCGCAGCCGCGACCTCCAGCGCCGGCAGCGCCCTCGCCTCCATCATGCACTGTACGCAGAACGAGAGCAGCTTCTGCGTCACCTCACCGTCCTCCGAAACATCCAACACGACCTTGCGCTCGCTGTTGCATTTTCCGCAAACGAGCCGGCCGCAGCACTGGCACTTGGAGACCGAGCGGTTGAGTCCTCCGAAGAGCTTGAGCGCACGATGGCAACCCTGGCATTGTGTCGCGCTCTCGAGAGCGCCTTGGTGCCGACTGCTAGTGGCAGTCGTAGTAGTCCTAGCACTAGCAGCTCTGGACTCTCGCGTGCGCCGCTGCTGCGTGAGCCACATGAGCTTCTGCATGTGCGCACAGTCGATGAGCGTGACGATCGCGAGCAGCTCGTCGGCGTAAATCATGGCCGCGATGCTCTTGGGCACGTCCCCCGACGGCAGCAGGAACGCGCGGCAGTAGTACTCTATGGACTTGTCGTCGTGTCGACGCGTGATGTAGCAGAGCGAGATCTTGATGCGCAGGATGTCGTATTGCGAGAGCTCAGGCACGCCAGGTAGTTCTATCGAGTGCATGAGATGATAGAGCGTGTCGATCTTGTCCTCAGCGTTGTACGTCGCGCCGACCTTCTCCACGTACACCATGTCGCGCTGCTGCACGAAGGACGGGAGCTTGCGGTACGCCCACTTGACGCCCGTGAAGCCGAACGGGTCGCTTTTGCTGGGGTGCTTGAGTGTGGCGAGGATCTTGCAGTCGTGGTGGTGGTCGTTCAGGTACGCATTGCGCTGTCGCCACATGTCCTCCGTGCTCCCGATGCCGCCCAACGCCACGTCCTCGATGGTGCCGGGGGCGATTCCCGTGAGCACGACCACGGGGAACTGCTGCATGCTGACCATCGTGCGGCTGTGGACACTGGAGATCGCCATAGAGGAGCTGGCTGATGCACCGCCACTACTGCTTGGGTTCGACCGCTCGAGCTTTGCTGCTGATGCGAGGTCGCTGGCGCTGGAGCTCGAAGAGGCGTGCGACGACGCCCGCTGAAGCGACGCAGCGTTGGTGCTGGCTGCGGCACTGGCGCTCGGGCTCTTGCGCGTGCGATAGACGTCAATGCCCTCCTTG
>JAASGO010000777.1:0-15092 GCA_023334245.1 Globisporangium cederbergense | reverse complement strand
GTAAACGCCACTCTAGACGCAAGCTAAAATGAATATTCCTGACGAGGGGGCTGTAGGTTCTGTATCCATCTATGGCGCGTGCCGTGCGACTTCTGGCTTGTGTGACCGGTGACCACGCAATGGCGACACTCGGATGAGTCCAGAACCTTTGATTAAATACAGACACTGTTCAGATCATAAGCGTGCTCGGGCTTCTTTCAGTGCAGAGGGGCCGATTGATCGATGGCTCGGCGATCAAGTCACACCAACGAGGTCGAATCCTCAGCACAGTCTCCTCCAACGCCTCGAGCTGATGGGTGGAGGAACCTCACTGAAGAGCTGATTGAGTGCGGAAGCTGTAAGCACTGTACTTTTGGAATACCGTTGCTCAACCTGCAACCTACGGGTGGAGATCTTTCGTTGCGGCATCGCTGCTGAGGTCAACAGCGCAGAGTGAGACGACACGATGCTCCCTCCTGGGCGAATGAGCCAATCAGAGTCCGTAGTAAATCAGAAAAGATCTGCCTCCAGCGCATGATAGCTTGCATGGATCGGGTATGGGCAAGAAGAACAACACACGCCATCACGGATCTGGGAGCATGGACTCGTCCGACGACGACAGTGCTGTGAAGGCGTCGGGTAACAGCACGAAGCTCACGACTGTACCAAACTCGAGCGTGTCGCCATTGACGCTCACTACCAGTGTCTCTGTGCTCTCGCTCACTGCCGCTGCGTTCATGTAAAACTCAGAGGTGTAGCTGACGTGAGAGCGCCTAGGTACTGCAAATTTAGGCCTTCGTAACATATACATGCTGCTTATTACCAATACACCTCGACTTTAGTCCGCCTGCTTCGACATCTACGACTATTACTCCCCTTCAGCAGAGATGGGAACGCAATGTGCGTTCCAGTGCTATCATTCTATTTGACAGCGCCCACCGACCCTGAGTTGGTCGCTCTTGGGAGCCTGCACTCGTCGACAATTTCGGTGGGACACCTCTCATGGTCTACAGTGTACGTTCAGAACCTCCGTTTGAGTTTGCGATTAAACTTATGAGCGAAGTCGCACGCCCCACCGTTTTTGAGACCACCATAAACTGTCCTCCTAGCTGAACTCCAGCCCAGTCGCCATGCATATATGGTGCGGCGAGGCGAAGATGCCGCAGTATTATTCGTTCGATGCTACCGTAGGTACTCCGAGGCAGCGCAGATGTGTTCCCGTACTCCAGGAGCACAAGCTGGAGACGCATTGGTCGTTGGCACGTGGCCCACACCCAGCAAGTAGGAACGCTGTCCACCATCTGACCTCTTGACTCGCACTAGCAATATATCGGGTTGCCTGGCTTCCAATCTTCCTTCCAGTGAAAAAAATATACCCTAAAATGCATGTCAAAGGCGGCCCAAATGTACACACGGTACTACCAAACCCTCTTGAATTTGATAGTACCGCCTTTGACATGCATTTTAGGGTATGTAAACTGACGTGCAATATTTATCGCTAGGTGATTACGCTTCCGTATCAAGTCACGATATGAATAAAACTATAAAGACTCCGCAATAAAGCTTCGATTATAAATTATTAGTTATTTTGATTCCCCTTTAATAAACGATTTGAGCATATTTGAAAGGTTATTGACTATTCCTCAGTCAAGAAGGAACCGCGTCTACTGACTAGCTCTTCCTCGACTTCTTGCTGAACATGAACTGGTCACCCCACCAGCTCAGTTAGGTATCTTTGCTTCCTCTGGACATCGCCACCACACACAGAGCTCTCCGGGTTTCCAGATTAATCTCTTCCTTCTCAGCCCTCATCGATTAAAAAGTCAAGAAGGCGACGCAGCAAGGAAGGGTCTTTGCTTTCGCTCCCTCCCTCCTTCGCTCACACTCTACTCAGTGAGCCCACCAACGTGGTGTCTGTTGGCTCTTCAAGGCTGGTCCTCAAAGCTCTCATTCCACAATTTGCCTCACGCATCTGACATAAACAACCACTCCGACCACCAGCCGACCTACCATGAAGCTCGCCACCGCCATCGTCGCCATCGCCGCTGCCTCGTTCGCGCTCGTCGCCGCCGACTCCCCCTGTGATGTCAAGCTCACCACGACGCTCACTGGCGCCGCTAGCGTCATTGCCAAGTGCAAATCCGACTCGGGCTTTGACATCACGGCCACGGCCGCGTCGAGCGACACCCTGACCAAGTTCTGCAAGAGCGAGTCGTGCCGCTCGATGTGGAAGACCGTCAAGGCTCTCGGGTTGTCTGAGTGCATGATCTACGACAAGCACCTGAACAAGGAGATCCTGAACCCACTAGCCGTGGCCTGTCCAGAGTTGGGCTCTGCTGCTGCCGAGGAGGACTCGTCGGACGAGGACTCGCACGACATGGACGCCATGAACTCGACGACCCCCGCCGCCGCAACGACCAAGGCGCCATCGTCGTCGTCCAACAGCACCACCCCGGCGTCTACCACCAAGGCACCTACTGCCAGCAACAGTACCAGCAGCGGAAACAGCACTACCACTAAGGCGAGCAACTCGACCTCGAGCAACAGCACCAAGACGCCCGCGCCGACCACCAAGGCCCCGACGCCCTCGACCTCCGGCGCCTCGGTGCTCTCGCTCACTGCCGGCGCCGTCGTCCTCACTGTCGCTACGACGTTCTTCTAAGCGAGAGAGAGAGAGGGAGAGAGGACATTAGCTGCATTTTACTGTGGTTGGTCACTCGATCGTCTTAGGACGCCAAGGCCAGAAAGATTTCAGCGGCATTTCGTGATCAGGACGTGAGCTGCTTCGTTCTGTTCCTTCATAATCTCTTGTAATAAACAAACAATTACAGCCCAATCAGAAGGCTGAACAGTAGAGAAAGGGTCTGAGTGGGCAGCGGCAGGCAAGTTCGAAGACGTGGACGTGATGGCTATTGTTTTGATACCTTGTTGTTGCCGTTGTTGAAACTTCGTCATCAGCTTTGCGAAGAGGATCTGAAGGCAGCCAGCCCATCAGTGTAGACGACGTCAAGAGCTACAGTAAGCGAGCTGCTCGTGACAAAAGACTTTGAGCCTTTGGTGGTGCACATGTGTGAGTTTCTCGCAAGTGCATGGTGCCAAAACGGGCTCTCGGCACTCCCTCCTGCACTTCAACGCGGAGTCTTCCGGTTCTTACGCCACCGAGACCTTTTTTCAGTCGATGCGGCTCCAGCTGTCCGGCACAATAGTTGCGTTACTGCTGGATTGACGACTGATCCACCCGCCGCAAGGAAGCAGGAGGATGGATGGTGCCTTGCGTGCTGGTAGGGAACGCTACAGCAGGAGTGTACAAGTGCTGGAGCATGGTGCGGACCGAGAGCCTGCCATTGCTTACATAGGTCAATTAGTGGCGGCGTTGCTAAGTACCCTAAAATGCATGTCAAAGGCGGCGCCCTTTATTTGGAGTTAGCGCAATTCAATCAGCAACAGTGGCGAGACCCACTGGCCGGCGCCGTGTCTCTAGTGGAGGAAGACAGGAGAAGAAGCACAGGGAGAAGTATCTAATAAAGTGTGACATGCATTTTAGAGTATTCTAGAACAAAAGTCGCTGGAAGTTTAAGAAATGCAGAAACAGGCGCTCGGAAGCTCACAACAAAACGATGAGCTCAAAAGACCCGAGCCTTCTAAGCCGAACCAAGCCGCGCAGCCTGGATCCTGGTTCGTCGGACAACACTGAGCTGAGCCGTCTTCAAACAGTTTTGCAGTCCGAGCTTCACCTGAGCAAACTTGAGAAGAGTTAATGAACACAAGTTGTCGAGAAAGGCCCAAGGACACAACGGCGTTCACTGATCTGGTGGTGATCTGGACTTGAGCTGCTCGGCTCAGCTCTCGGCTTCTGCTCTCGGCAAGTGACTCCAAAGTACGCTGTCCTTCGCGAACGGCCTACTTCGTCTACTGACTAGGTTTGTGCTGCTTGATAGCTTGGCATTGCCGCCTACTGGGACATGTGCTGCCAAGTCGTGCGTGCTAACAGAGATCAGCAGGAGCAGCAAAGCTGCTCAAGCACTGGAGCTGGATATGCTGCTGCTACAACGATCCGTAGACGACCGACCGTTCGATTGAACGGCTCCTATGAAGTACAAGCGACTTGATCATGATGATCGACTTTGATCTTCACGTGACTCAAAAGTGCAGCTTTTTCCAACAATCGGAAGCCAAACTGAAGAACAGATCACTGGGTTCCCCCACTTGAACTTGCCGAGCCGACAGACAAATTCCGGTCCTTCTTCCATTCTGGCGTCTGGGAAAAGACGCTGACAAAACACATGCGTGGTCCAGACAGCTGCCGCCTCAGCTTTGTAAGAAACGTGCAGGACCGGTATAACAACAACGACGGCCTACAAGAAACCTCCTCGACAAAGAAAAGATCAAGAGCAATGGGTTTGCCTTTCCGCCTAGACTTCTTAATCCAGCAGTACTTGCACACAACTGCAATAAGGATGACACAGCAAGTTATACTCTGCCAGCAGAGCTGGCAAAAGAAAAAGTCAAGGAGGGAGAGGGTTGTAAAGGTAGCACTGCTGCAGCATGGTACGAGAACAGTGTGGAGCTGGCTTGAGGCCTAAAGTCGATGCCTTACGCCCACGGAGGTCGTGAGGTCCTGAACATGCGCTCTCGAGCTAAACTGTCAGCATTAGTGATGCCTCCACCCCTTTCACATCTCCATCGAACTTCTGATCGTCCGGTCTCTGTGACGGATTTGGTGAACTGGCTACTTTAGGTGTCACTAAACTGAGGATTTGGCCTTTCTCTTGCCATTTGCTCTCGATGCCTGATCCATTACTCACTACGTTTCGCTTGCGTCCATCTCTTGTCATCGCATCGTGATTGTGTGTTCAGTGTGGACTTTGAGCGAACCGGTTGACTGATGTTTACGCGAGTCAAAATCCGCTGGAGGTACCAAGGAAGTCGCAAGACGCTTCGTTCTCCTGCCGGTGGCGCATAAACCGCTGCCACAAGCAGACGTTGGGCTGACCTTGCCTGCTGCAAGCAGATGGGGTTCATGGTCGCTTCTTGCATACGCAGGCAGACGGACGACGGACAGCTGTTGACTCGCTCTTCCGTTCAGCCACTCAGTCAGCCAGATCGCTTCGCCTCCAGGTTCCCTACGATAAAGGGTGAGAGACTTGCCAGCCCAGCAAGCCCTCCTGCCCGCCCAGGCCTCTCCTCTCTCCGCTCTCATTCATCAATTCACCTTCTCCCAGGTCAAGCTCCCCTCCACCACTCCACCTCCGCAATGAAGTTCTCGCTCGTCGCCATCGCCGCCACGCTCGCCGTCGTCAACGCCGTCGACTGCGACACGACCAAGGTCGCCCCACTGCTGACTAACCCGAACATCGCCGCGTGCACCACGGACTCGGGCTTCTCATTCACTACGCTCGCGGCCCCGACTGCCGAAACGCTCCCGAAGATCTGCGCCAGCGAGGCCTGTAAGAATGTGCTCTCGGCCGTCACGGCCCTCGGCCTCGGCGACTGCACGCTTCTTGGCAAGTTGAAGCTCGAGACGGACCTCGTGGGCCCGATCACCAAGGCGTGCTCGGGCTCGAGCTCGACCACCCCCTCGGCTGGCAGCTCGGCCGGCAGCAAGGCCTCGGCTGCCACTGTGACCACTCCGGCCCCAGCCACCACCACGGCCGCGCCGAAGTCCACCTCGGGCTCCGGCTCGGGCGTCACGTCGAACACCGTCAAGACCCCTTCGGCCTCCTCGGCCCCGAGCCCATCGCCCACTAAGTCGGCCGCCTCGACGGTCACCGTCGCCGCCAGCGCCGCTGTCGTCGCGGTCGCTGCGGCCTTCATGTAATTTTTCTGCTGCTACTAGGCAATGTAAGGAGCGATAGAGAGCTCTTTCGTTCAATACACCCACCCCATTCATATTGTAAACTGCCTTAGAAGCCATTGTCTGCATTCTGCATCATGATTCCTGAACTAAGTTGATGGAAATGATATGCGACTGTCACGTGATGTGTTGTCGAAAGAGATGCATAATGCACAGCGCGACTGGTGCGTGCATTCATTCACGTGCGAGGACCAAGAGGTGGTTCCCACTTTTGAGGGAATGGGTTCGTAGAGCTATCTGGCTGGGACGGCTTCAGGTGTCGTGTCGTGCTAAGAGAGCTACTGTTGACTAACTTCAGTATCCAAGGCGACGGACGCCGCGGGTATTTTCACCAGCAAGGAGCTGCGAATTACTCGGACGCTCGCCAGACACGAGTTGCAGAGGCACCCGTGCGTGCATTCAGACTGACACGCTGTTGCTAAGGGTGCCTACTGTAGGCTCGTGTCTGATCGATGGTCTCAAGAGCGTCACCTCGCTCTTTATTCCAGGCGAGCAGCTCATCTTAACGCATGCACCATTGACTTCAGAGCGATCCGTTAGCGATGCATACATACCGTGATGGTAATGACAGCGGGCTTCATAGGCTACGTGCTGCAGAAATCTGCAGTCCCCCGACAGAGTATCAGCACAAGTATTATACCATACCAACTAGGAACCAAGACTGGATGGTGTCTACACAAATGATCAGCACCAACAGAATTGAGGGAAAGAAAAAAAGCGACGATGATCAACAACGTTGCGTGCATTTTGCACCACCACCACAACTTATACATAAGAGACCTAATCGACAAGAGCGAACCTGCGTGCGCTGTGCGCCTCGCCACCTTAGATATTCCCCATTAAAGCGCATCAGCGAGCTCACCATCTTCACCACGCTCGCTAGCTTCGCCTGGTCTCACAAATGCCTTCCAAGCACTCGAAGGCTTTACGGTAAGAACGGCTGCTTCTCGCCCAGCGCGATGTAGTTGTTGTTGTCCGTGTACCAGACGTAGTGCTGCAGGATGAAGACGACATCGACGACAATGCTTACGAAGCCCAACGAGAACTTAACCGGATCGCCCGTGATCGCGGTCCAGTCGTGGGTCGCGGCGCTGTCGAGCATCTGCTGACCAATGGACAGCAGACCGCCGGCGATGTCAAGCAGCACGTTCCAGATCGTCCAGCCGATTGTCGACTTGCGCTGGTAGTTGAGCACGATCTGCGGGATACACTTGACGAGCGTCGTCATGAGCTTCACGTAACTGAGCAGGTAGAGCAGGTTGAGCGTGTTGAGTAGCGCGTTCTCGTCGTTGCCCGAGAGCAGAACGCCGATGCCAAAGAGGATCGCGACGACCACCGCGCCGGCCGTCCATGCGATCGTGGCCTTGCTCACCTGCTGCCCGCCGCGCGTGTAGATCGTGCACTGGAAGAGCGAGACCGCAACAAGCACAACGGCGTGGATCGAGAAGAAGACGTCGTTGACCTCCACGGCATTGCGATTGCCGTTGTTCCTGCGCATGTACTGCTCCTGCACGCTCTCGCTGTAGTAGAACGCACAGTTGAAGATCGAGTAGCACGTGAAGCCGAGAAAGTTGAGCACCGTGTAGTCCAGTGAGAGCCCCACGACGCTCTTGCGCGCGTGGTTGAGGAATACCTGCGGGTAGAAGCTCACGCTCCAGCAAGAGAAGTAAATCCAGCCGACGATCGACGACACGCGATTCCACGGCTTGGGGATGTGTGCGTTCGCATCGAGCGCCAGGCCAAGCGTGAGCCCCACGGCGAGGATCATCGCCGACACGACGCCCACGCGCGTGTTGATCGGCAGCTGCAGGAACGCGCTCATTGAGGTGCTGCTGGATGTGTGTGTAGGTGGCTGGCTGCCTGGTGCAGATCCTGTGGCTGTGGCTTCTGCTGCTTGTGGCGGAGATCTGTGAATGAGCGTCACGCAAGGAGCTCCATTCGTCTCTCGTACGTGGCTGTTAGCTTCGTCGGTCTTCTCTTCGTTTACGTCTGCTGTGTGGGACGAAGTAGAAGGTTTGATTCGCGAAGAAAAACCGTACAATGCAGCAATTTCTTTGCAATACCGGTATTTGTGGACTGTTTTGATACGGTTTTTGTATGTGTAGATGAATCGATAGACATTAATCGGTTGTAAAATGTATTGGCCTGTTGAAGTTCCGTGTGCGAGAAAAAGTGAAACTGATGAATCAGACTCTGATCTGATGAGCCTATCAAAAGCGTGACTCACCGGTTCAGCAACCAATCAGAGTGCAGAAATCGTGTGGGTCACACTTGTATTATTGAACATTTTGTGACAGTTTTTGCAATGATTGACATGTTACTATTTCTCACAATTTGTACCCATTTTTCCACACCAACAACATGGCTACATATTCAATGAGAGCACCAGCAGTTTGTGCTTTGCCGACCGGAACACGTCGAGATGCTCCCGTACAACGAGATCCACGATCGCACGTCTTGTCAGTCCCAGCGCCTCATCATCATTGGGATCCTCGCTTGTCCACCGCTTGTGAACAATCTGCTGAAGCTCTTCGCACGGGATCCGCAGCACCGCTGGGGCAATTCCGCCGCTGCTAGGATGCCACCCTCGCAGCTCAAGCTCCAGTAAGTTAGCCTCACTGTCGATCTCGTTCACCTCAACGTCCAGCAGCAGGAAGGTGTGGCTGACGCGGCATGCGTACTTGAACGAAGTGCCGATGCGGTCGTGCAAATGGCGCTTGCGAGCCCTTCGAGCGAGTTCTCGCTCGCGCTGCTTGCGGAACTGCCTCTGGATGAGCACTGCGGCGATACGCTGCAGTTTGGTCTCGCGCCGGCGTCGATTGCGTCCAATAGTCTGCCTAACACGAGCTTGGATGCTCGCTGCAGCGTGCTCTTGGTGCTGCTTGCGCAGCATCTGCTGGTGCGCGTGGTAGTTTTCCATGCGGCGCATTGCGATCACCGCAACTTGGCGTATGCACGCATTCATGGCCACCTTTAGACGATTGCGCTCTTCTTCGAGCCGTTTGTTGTAGACACCGAGCATCGACAACTCGCTTGGATGGCGGCGAGGTCGCCCTCTTGACAGGATGCCTGGGAACACGAGCTCAAAGCCGCGCGACGTGTACTCAAAGTACAGCTTCTGGCAAATGGATCGCAGCAGCTCATTGCGGCGCAGCTAGTTCAGAACAACACAGTACGACTGATCAACAGTGCACGTTTACGCCAACCTGCCACTCACAGCCTCAGCCACAGCTCAGCGACTCACCTTGTTTTTCAGACGCTCTCGGTAATCACTCCAGAGCATGAGGAGATTCCGCTCGGGTATGTGCAACAAGAGCTTCTCAGGCTTCCTCCCACTCACAAACTCTACTACGAGTGAGAAATCTGAGCTCAGCCGAACACTTAGCAGTCCGGGAAAGCTCTCGTAGGTCCTGAACGTAAAGATCTTGCCCTGGCGGAACTGGATCGGGAAGCGCAACTCGAGCTCTGTTGCGGCTGGCGGTGCCTTCCAGTGAAGACAGCTGAGAATCCTTGGGAAGCAGAGACGCCAATGCGCCTCCACCTGCTTGCAGCGCTGAACCTTTACAACATGATACAATTAGTGGTGAGCTGCTTGACCTGTTGTAGGTAGACCTAGATTCTGTATCAATTGTTCTCACGTACCTCGGAGGTGCGGTACCAAACAAGTGAGCCTGGGAGCATAAACCCGAGTGAGCTGAACGGGATCACCGATATGGAGACTTGAGACAGTGTTGGTGAGTAGACGCTGATCACGAGTGAATCGATCCTGTCGTCTTCATCGACGTGGACAATCGTAAGGCGACCCTGGATACGAGCGATCAGTAGCAACAGATTTGTGGGCCACTGTTGTCGTGAAAGCCCCTGGCTGATTCGCCGCTGTTTCGACACTCTCGAGGTCACTTGAAGCTTCTCAAATGAGTTGTCATCAGGCTCTGGTGCGGGGTGCGGGACCACGAGAGCGCTGGGCCGTGGTAGCTCAGAGCAGGATTCACCGTTGTCGCTGGACGGAATCCCGCCTCGGAAGCGCTTCTTGAAGAACATTTCCTTGCCGTCGCGGCCTCGGATCACCATTTCCGCATCTGGGAACTTGGGATGAGCATTTAGAAAAGGTGTAAGAGTTGAGCTGGCGACGAGTGAAGTTTGGCTGTCCTGAATCGAGGTTTGGAGGCTTCGGGAGACCTCAAACTCGAGTTCCGTGAGCTTCTTGAGCGTTTCGAGGCATTTGTCTTGGAAGTTCACGTCACTACGCCCGCACACAGTGTCCATGAAGTCGCACGATTGAGTGACTTCCTCGAGAGAGAGCTGAATCAAAGACACCTCACGTACATTGGGAAGCGCACGCAGAGCTCATCGAAGTCACTCTGTAGCGTAGCGACTGTGCGCTTTAAGGTCGAATTCTTGCTCCTGGACCTGGAGTTCTACAGTAACCACCAAGGAAAATGTAACGAATTGGGCTTCGTAGTGAGGTCTGAAAGTGAAAGGTGAGTGGATACCTCACCTCAAGTGCTGCACAGTGCGCACTTCCTCGTAGCTCCTAGAGCGATTACAGATCAGTAGTGAGCCAACGCTACTGTGAAGAACTTTCCATCGCCACGTACCAGTAGGATCTCCAGACAGCGTCGCGTCCGCGCGGTCCAGTCCTTGATCGCGAGGTCTTGTGCTGCTCGATCCGATCCTCGCTCTGGTTCCCGTGGAGGAAGCGCGATCGTGCGCCTTCGCGTCCGCTCTCCTTCAGGTTGTAGCTGTACGAGAGCGTTGTTGTCTTTGGTTCGCGCTCTCACTTGGGCTGGAAGATCCGCCTTCGTGTGTCTTCGCTTTGCACTGACGCTCGTCTCTTCGTTGTCGTCGGCACGAAGGGCTTTCGAGTCTGTCTTCGCCACCAACTTGTCAATCCGCACCGGCTTGCCATACGTTGCAGTAGAAGGCGTCGACGTTTTCCGTAGCTTCACAGATCCTCTACGGTCCTGGTTCTCTTTCGGCACTACAACAGCAGTGTGGCGACTCCCCGCTGGACTAGGAAAGAAACAAGCAAGTCCAACCAACGCGTCAACTTCCAGGTTCAGGTCCAGATGAGGAGAGAGACTGCCTCGACTCACAAAGCATGAATAGAATGCGACGCTATCACTGTACCTATGCTGGTCAAGAGCCGGCAGCTTCGTGCGCATGAGCCCGAGGTCGAATGGCAGCACTTTCACCTGCAAGCTCACAAAAGAGAGCACGCCATTCTTCGTTGGCCCTGATTACTAGAATGAGCGATGGTACAAGCACCTGCGTACCTGCCGTTCGCCGCAAAAGCTGCAGAACCTGACGGTGGCGGCGCGGGGCTTTGCGCACGCGCCGCAGCAGATTGTAAGCTTCTCATCACTCGGAGGCGACCGCTTGGGCTTGCTTGGCTTTGTCAGCGGAGACGTTTGCACACTAGTGGTGTCTCGATCATTTCTGTTCATGCTGCTGCCATTGAGGCTTTCAAAGCTAACGAAGTTGGTCTCAACGACCGAAGATAGGTGACGAGTCACAACGGAGCCACGTTTCAGACGCGTTTCACGTGAACCGATGGTCAAGATGGCGGGTTAACTAACTACCCTTCAGTACCCCGGATCCAGTTGCCTTGCAATTCTATCTAGAGTGGAAGCTCGATAGAGCGACCATGAAGCCTTTCATCCCGACGGCCTCCTCCTATACCGGTTGGTGAACAACGACAGAGAATGAATGACGTGGAAGAAAAAATGGATACATTATCAAAATGAGACGTCTCCGACCGAGCTCTCTCTCGTACACACATGTGATCTGTGTCAAGCGCTTTCTCTACCATGTAGCATGAAAACCAAGCCCATTGTTCCGCATTCGTACGTTTACATGAAGGCGGCGGCGATCGCGACGGCGGCGGCACTAGCGGCCACAGTGACCTTGCTCGAGGCCGAGGTCGTTGGCGAAGGGGTAGTCACGCTCGTGGACGACGCGGACGAACCCGTGGACGAGCTCGCGGACGTGGTGCTGGACGGAGCTGTCGTGGTTGAGCTCGGGGCTGTCGTGGTCACGGTCGCGGTGGACGACTTGCTGCCGGCGCTCGAGCTGCTAGAGCCCGAACTCGTCGAGGTGCCACAGCCCTTGGCGATCGGGTTGAGCAGGTCGGTCTCGAGCTGAATGCCGAGCACGGTGCAGTCGCCGAGGTTAAGGTTTCGCACAGCCGTAAGTACGGTCTGGCACGCCGTGGAGGCGCAGATCTTGGTAAGTACCTCACCCGTCGGGGTCGTTGGGGCTGTGAACGAGAAGCCCGAGTCCGTCGTACACTGGGATACGTTCGAGTCCGTGAGCAGCGTCGCGAGGTTGGTGAGTTCGCAGTCGGCGGCGCTGGTGACGGCGAGCGTGGCGGCAATGGCGACGAGCGAGAACTTCATAGCTGAGGCTGGTTGAAAAGGTGGGGTGGAGATTGGAGTGGGGAACTGACCTGTGCGAGGTGAGGTAGATTGGGGAATGAGCTCCTGTTGAGACCTGGGCCTTTGGCTGATTGATTGACGCGGAACAAGTCGGTTCCGGAAAATTGAAGGAAGGAAGGGGCTGCCTGCCTTGGTGCATTTCGGATCTGGTGGGCGCTTTCCTCCGTTGAAGTACTGCCAGCTCGCGTGCATTCGCGTTCCCATCTGCGAAGCACTTCTGACCGATCTTTCTCGTGTCACAAAAGGCAATTCAGATACCTTTATAATATAATATAATGCTAAGAATGGAGATAATGTGCTAAAAGTTAGCTACGCAGTAGGCTTTCAGGTCTCCTGGATAAATAATATACCGTTTGAGATGATTAAAATATGCATTACAGTATACAGTTTGGAATGCAGTCAACGTGAGGATTTCGGATCGCAAAAGCACCGACATCGCGTCCGTTCGTGATTGCTTTCGAAGGTGATGGACGAGGAGGCAGTGACACACGTTGGAGCTGAGCTGAGCTTATCGCTCGTTATGAGCTCATAGAGATTTTGACTGTGAGTCCAACGATGTTTGGCGGCCTTCACTTTGTTCTTGCGTGTGACACAAGGCGGTCGTCGTGAGAGTTCCAGTCGTTTTCTCTTATTTGGTACCGCGTCCTGGGTAGAATTCCTATTTCCCATCAGTGGGTGCTCGTCTAGTGCGCGAAACTCTGCCTGTGAACATGACGTGAATTAATTAACGTTCCGTTTGCCTTTCAGTCATGTGCACTTTGCAATACAAAACCAGTAGGTTCGACCGTGCTCATGTCCCGAGGTGGCGAGAACATGCATGCCTGGTGGCGGGAAGATCTCAATCAATTGCGGTGTCAGCAAGCTCAACTCAACTCAACGCAGCCACATGACTGACATCTCCTTTGATGCTTTGGATGTCTTGCAGGATCTTGCAATCAATCGACTGCAAAATGGACGCAAGCGTCGTCCTCGAACGCTCTCGTGCTCTATGATAAAGTGAGGCGTCACCAGGATGCATGCACATCAAAGTCGCTAAGCTTACCAGTGAACTGAACTGTACTGACTTTTGGAGAACGAATCGAAGTGCGTCTCCCTAGTCATGAATAAAGCGCCACGCTCGGGTTAATACGAAATGCAGGCAGTTTGTGGTCTCGACAGTAGCACACTCGTGTGCTTCGGCCAGCGCTAACACACCTGCAAGGATAGCTGTAGATCCGTTGTGTTGCGAATTGTAGTGTCCGCCCAAAGGAACTCGGGTACGTATGTTTGAATGCGAGCCCAGTTTTGGGAGGTATCGTAGTCTGAAAGAGTGGGGGGGGGGAGCAACTTTTGGAAGCGAGAGCTCACCAACCACTGTGAGCGAGACCATGTCGGAGAAATCATCAGATTCACACACTGCTGGAGCTGATCAGCGGCACGCGCGTTTTACAGTAATCGACCCCCTTATAGCTTTCTCATTCAGAGCTCCAATAATATAGAGGTGTATGCTTCTCGAAGAGGTGTTATCGCTTTTTGCCAGCAAATGATGGTCTTTCAGCGAGGGCTTCTGCTCTACGGCAAACAAACAGCCTGGTCCTTGGGCACTCGATAGATGCTGCTTCGTGGTGATCATGCAGCATCGCACTTTCCGAGAGCAGATCTGGCCTGGTACTCAAGAAACGAGCGATCGTTAATGCGAATGGAACCACCGAGTGGTTCGTGAAGTACTTCCAGCTAGTGGTTAGTTCAGGAGTCTGCGATACACACATTGAGATGAGCAAGCGAGGCAGAGTAAGTTCGGCTCAGCCTTACGCCCAACTACTGGAAACAACCCAGCTACCTCATCGTCTCACAGTTGACGCTGCAGCCCACATTGCCATCAACAAGACTCCAAGCGCTCCATTCAAATACCGTTCTCCCAGCTAGACTGGAGTGCCAGTCTCTTTACTGGTGAACTCGAGCCACGCATCAGGCTCACATCGCCAAGCCGAACGCTCTAGCTGCAGCGGCACCTCGGCTCACCAGCGCACGAGAACGTTCGTGTGCTCCGCATCAGGGCTGTGGCACTCGATTCTTCCGCTAGTCAACGCTCCACAAGCACCTGATCACTCGCACCGGCGAGGAGCCGTTCCAGTGCGACTTTGAAGTGTGCAGCAAGCATTCCAGCACCTCTGGCAACGTATCCCGACACTGACGCCTCCACAATATCACACAGTAGGAGTGTCCTGCCTGAGGCTGCATGCGCTTGTACACGAGACGCGAGAAGCTCTCGCTCTATTTCCGTGTCTACCTGGGCGGCGCCGCATACCCGCGCAGTGTGTCTGGGTGCTCCAAGACACTCGTCTCTACTGGAAACCTCAGGCGCCACCTAAAGAAGCACCGGCTTGACAAAGTGGCTACGGATTCTCCTCGTGCAGTCGCCAAACAGTTTTCAAGCGAGCTGCAGTCCGTGCTCGTCAGTACTACCAAAGCTGGGTTCAACGAGCTGTCGTGACAGCCACTGCCTACGTCACCTGAGCTCCAAAGCGGAGACATCTCTGATGAAGAGCTCCAAGAGTTGCTCCAGTGCATGATCCGGAAGCGCACGCCAATCTCAAGGATCACGAGCTTCTTGTCGGAAGTGCGCACCTGTTCCATCACGTTCGAGAGCCATTGTCTGTAAACCTTCTTCTTGTCGTCAAACCAGCTCTCGAGGAACCAGTGACCGAGTCTCAGGAAGAGCGACATTTCGCCGCCGCATTTAGGACACTGTGGGATACCACGTGGGTCCTCGATGTAGTATGTCTCGGGGTTCGTGTACTCGAGTCCGGTCTTGAGGAAGGGTTCGATGTCAAACACGCTGT
>JAASGO010000776.1:0-15113 GCA_023334245.1 Globisporangium cederbergense | reverse complement strand
GACGCTGAAGGCTTGACGCTGAAGGCTTGACGCTGAAGGCTTGACACTGACGACGCTGCCTTGACACGCTCGGGTGGAAGTGAAGCTCTCTGTTTGCTGACTGGCTGGCTGGTCTCTTCGGTCCAGGGCTCAAAATATGGCGGCGCTTGCACAGGAGAGCTATTGATAGCTAGAGGGCTTTTCTTTTGTTGATTGCAGCAGGCAAGAAGTGTTGAGGCGCTAATACGCGTGCGTCCCAACTTTGACGCAAGGAAGGAAAGCGGGATGAGACTTCCAGCTTCCTCCTCATCCCAGGAGGTTAACCCCCTGATCTTGGCCGAAGGAGTGGACCACGCTGGCAAGCGCCGTCAATAGAAACCTCAGTGTACTTTTACCCGCCATTTTTATTTTTTATTTTTTTTGGCTGGTGGCCATTTTGGAACAGACAGACAAGCGAAGCGACCACGATGCGGTGCCACTACGAAGTGCTCGCGGTGGAGCGCGACGCGAGCGCCAAGGACGTGAAGAAGGCGTTCCACGTACAGGCGCTGCGCTGGCATCCAGATAAGCACCAGAAGAACAACATCTCGAGCGAGGAGGCCACGCTGCGCTTCCAGGAGATCCAGAGCGCCTACGAGGTGCTCAGCGACGCCCACGAGCGCAAGTGGTACGACGACCACCGCGAGCAGATCCTGCGCGGCGACGACGGCAATGGGAACGGAGACGATGAAGATGGCGAGGGTGGTGGCGATGGCCTCAATCTCTTCCGATACTTCAGGTGCGTCTCTCCATGTGTCTTTGAGTCTTTTATGTAAAGTTGGAGTGGGTTGATGACCATTGGTTTGTGTTATATGTAGCCCTTCGGTGTACTCGGGCTTTGGCAAGGACGAGAAGAGCTTCTACTCGGTCTACGGCGCGCTCTTCAAGAAGGTATATCGCTATTGTAGTGTGTGTGTGTGTGTGGTGTTACAGTGCTGGGATTCTGACTGCTAGCATGTTGTTGATCAGATCGATGAGATGGACATTGCGGCCGTGGTGACGTCATCCAACGTCCCACAGGAAGCGCCGACCTTCGGCGACAAGCGCACGTCCATGGATGAGGTGAACGCGTTCTACCAGCACTGGTCAAGCTACATCTCGCAGCGTACGTTCGCGTGGGTGGACGAGTACAGGACGTTGGACGCCCCGAGTCGGCAGATCCGGCGCGCGATGGAGAAGGAGAACAAGAAGCTTCGTGATGCGGCCAAGAAAGCGTTCACGACCGAAGTTCGTGAGCTCGTAGACTTTGTGCGCCGGCGCGACCAGCGTATGATCGCGTTCCTCAAGCAGCGCGAGAAGGAGAAGGCACAGCAGAAGAAAGACGAGGAGCTGAAGAAGAAGGAAAAGCAGGCAGCCTACGAAGCCGAGAAGCTCGCGTTCCAGCAGCAGGAACGCGAGCGCTGGGAGGCCATGGAGGGCGAGCAGCAGACGAGCCGCCTCGCGCAAAACGACATCGACGAGGAGCTCGAGAAGATGCGCAAGAAGATGGACGCGGATCTGCTGCTCTGCGACCTGTGCCGCAAGACGTTCAAGTCCCCCAAGCAGCTGCAGAACCACCTAGTATCCAAGAAGCACCGCGACATGGAGATCGAGCTCGGGATGGTTGGTGTCGGTAGCGACTACAACTCACTCGAGGCTGAACTCGATCGTGAGCTCCAGGTCGAGCTCGCTGCGGCGCGCAAGAACGGCACGCTGAAGTCTAAGTCACTTGGTGACGATGATGATGAGTCTGCTGGTGGAGATCAACAGGTTGAAGACCAAGAAGACGACACTGTGGAGGCGGGGCGAAGAGAACAGGAGGCCGAGGCCGCGCGTGTGGCCGAGGAGGCGCGCCTGCTGAAGGAGCAGAAGGCCGCGGAGAAGCGCAAAGAGCGCAAGGAGCAGCGTAAGCAGCAGAAGAAGGAGGGCGTCGAGAAGCTCACGGGCGGCAAGAACGCCAAGGAGAAGGACAATGGCAATAAGAACGCAAAGGATAAGGATAATAAGGGCGCGGTGGATGACTTTAGTGACAGCGAGGAGGAAGGCGGCAAGCGCGGGTCGCGCCGCAAGGGCGCCAAGGGCAAGAAGAGATGAACTGTTGCAACCATAGAGATCTCATTAGAGTTGCGGGTATAACTTAGAAGCTTGCAAATTTGATTTTGTTAGAATTGCTTGGTGGGAATCAGTTTATTGATTCCGACTGCTCTTGAGGTGTGCAGCACAGTCAGCGCACACAGGCATCCACTTGGACGCCGCGCATTTCGTCACGGCCGGCTGTGTTGAGCAGTTGGAACAGAGGATCACCTGAGCTTCTTCCTCTGGCTGCTCGTCCTTCTTCGTCTGAGCCTGAGGCTCGGCAGCCCCAGTCGTAGGCTCACTCAGAGTCCCGTGAGGCACCAGCGAGGGTTTGTCGTGAAGCACCATCTGACTCTGCTCGCGCTCCTCCCTCCAGGCCGACACTCGTGCTCGTTGCTCAGCGCGTCGTTGCTGGTCCTGGGCCTTCTTGACCGCCAGGTCCGCCTGCACGCGCGCGTGGAGTGACTCGTAGTTGCCATTCACCTGCTCAAAGAGCCACTGGAGCCCCTGTTCGAGTCGGTCGTCGACCATAGCACCGAAAACCGCGGGCTTGGCGACACAGGGCACGAGGCGGGAGCTTGGGAACTTGTCGAGTTGCAGGATATCACTGAGTTCGCTCTCTGCGAGAGCGGACGGTTGGTCGCGCTTGTTGGCAAATCTGTACATGTACACGTTGAGACTCTTCAGTTTGGCTGTCCCTAGACGAGATAAGGCAACAGTAAGGGCCATAGACGTACACAAGCAGTGGCTTGTTGGCCATGAGGGCGTGCGCCATCGAGTCCTGCAGGATGGCGGCGGACTGCAGCACGACGTTCTCGCTGGACGAGTCGACCACGAACATGACCGCATGCGCCTAGACACATCAAGAGATCAGTTACCACCAGTATGGCTCAAGCCATGCAATCACAACTTAGGGGCTTACGTCAGAGTAGTACTCGGTCCAGACGTTGCGGAACGCCGGCCCTCCACCCAAGTCGTAGAACGTGGCCGAACCGGTTTCGGTCTGGAATGTCGCGGACGTGAAGCCCGCGCTCGGCACGTGCTCCTTGTCCAGGTCGCCCTGCAGCGTCGAGAGCAGTGTCGTCTTGCCCGCTCCGTCGATACCGATGATCAGGATCACGATCTCGATTGAGCGCTGCCTTGCGGGGCTCTTAGCTGCTGCTTTGTTCTGGAAGTCTTCCTTTGTACTGGCATGGTTGTTGTTGGCTGCCTCGTCCTGACCGGAAGCTGCCGGCTTGAGGTACATGCGGTGTACGTGGTGCTCGGTGCGGCCGTCGCTATAATTTACGGTGAACGAGTCGTTCTCGGGGTGAATTGCGGCGATCACGCCCGGATAGAAGCGGGGCTTTCCCTTATAGCGACATTGCACCTTGTCACCCACGCGGTACTCGACTGCGTCCTGCTGGTTGGACGAGGTTGAGTCAAAGGGCGAGCTGGAGCCCACGATAATGCGTGCAGCCACCACGTCCTTGATGAAGTCTATAGAATAGCAACAGCACCTGAGGTTAGCTTTATGATCAGCTCGGTATGAGACTATGGTGCAAGGCGTACTCTGTACGGAGCTAGGCTTCTCGCGCAGGATCTGGTGCGCGAGGTCGTCCATGACGGGGATGACGCTCGTGGACATGAAGTCGACCATCTTGCGCCGGCTCGCGAGCTTTTTGGCGTACCCGGGTGCCGTCGCGTGTTTGGAGAAGCGTTCGGACTTGGACTTGTCCACGTAGTCATGGATGAACTCGTAGATGCTCTCGGGCTGGTACAGCAGCAGCGACTCGATGAGCGGCATGAGCACCGGGTCCACGAAACGCCGCAGGTACTCGTGCTCATTTGCCGCGGCTTTCCGAGGCGTCACAGAGATGCCGGCTGATAGATCGACACACAGTGGGGATAGGCACAAGACACAGAGTAGACGCGGTGTTAGCAGACGACAGGTAAGTGGCTTGAGCAGCGCATGATTCAGCTCAACGCACCTGGCTCGGGCTGCCATGGCGGTGCTGCTAGGGCTTCTCGCAGGCGTCTTGTACTCATTGCAGCGCAGTTGTGGCAGCAGGCACGCTCGCGTAGGTGGGTATGGCACTTGGTGCTCACTCGTAGCAAAGGAGCTTGGTCGTCCACGGCTACAAGGGCTTGCGGGTAGTGCACCTCTGCCTTTCACAGCCTCTGCTGATATGCAAAGTGTAGCCATTCTGAAAAGAATTGACAAGAAAGAGTCAGAAAATAGACTGGATAAAAATATTCGACCAATCAGCGATACGGAGATCTTAAAAGATGGCCTCTGATTGGGTGCTGTGAAAATAAATCAGCTCCAAAAATAGAACTGTCGATCTCAACTCTAGAAAAAACAAGTGGTGTGCATGTTGCTTGTGTGTTGCAGCAGCAGCGAGAGTTGTTTGGCTGCCAGCATGTGCACAACGCAACTTGTTCTTGAATGACAATCCCCTGACTTGCGTGAGAGACACACAACAACACTCGCTGTGATAGACGTCAGCATACGTATGCTTGGGAGGCTTGCGTATGAGCACTAATGATCAGGGCCCATAGCGGCGCTTGACAAACTGATCGAGAGACATGTGGTGCTTGACGAAATAAAAGCCAGCATTTGGGTCCCAGATCCTGCTGGCGTTTCTTCCACAAGCGAGTGATCTACCTGTAGAACTCATCCTTCAAGAGCTTCACACGCACACAAGTCTCTCATCATGCTGGTGTGTGTGAAATGGCAGAATTCGCAAACAAAACATAATAATCAACACACAGCAGACGAAACAGCAGGTACAGCAGGTTGCTTGTTTGTCACTTGTTCCCAAACAAGTGTTGTGCACACATGCGAAAGAAAAGGGTACCATTTACACAGCGCAAAGAGTTTGCAAGTGACTGGCTCTGGCGCATCCACACGCGAAGAAAGCGAGATCAGTTGTGCTGAAACCAACTTCGAACTCACAAAGAGGCTGTCGTTGAATGTATTTGACAAGAAGGCATGCAAGTTGAGTTGTCGGCTTGATGCCCCTTGATGTCTTTCCGTGGACGTTCCTTTGCGGCAGATCCATCTGGTGGAAGAAGACTTTCGTAGCATCAAAGGCCGACCAAAAACTAAATATGCGATCCATTTTTCCTCTGACTCTTCGACCGTTTCTGTTCATTTTCAACCAATCACATGTCACTATTCATATCAAAGTGGACTCTTATTGGCTGCAAAATATCGGCTGTTCCACCACTTCAAGGAAAAAAGAGCCAACAAGTCACAGTGCTGCATTCCACTCTTGCGCTCGCAAGCAAGCAAGCAAGCCAACAAGCAACTCGCGCTTATTAGTCAAACAAAGCCGCACAAGTACGAGCAGCTACACAACACGCCTCAGCGTGTACCGGCACCAGTAGCATGAGCACGACCCACCGAGCGCTCGTTGCAGACGCGGACGCAGGCGACCGCACATGCGCGCGGCCGGGCCGCAACACGCTCACGTCCGACTGCTTCGGTATGTGCGGCGGTTCGATGTCTACGACCACTTCGCTCTGCGTGAACTATGCAGCCGAACCGACGAACGAGGCGAGCCGCATGGGCGACGGCAACTACTACTACCAGGGCTGCGCCTTTGCGGGTATGAGCGCGTGCCACGCGAACGTGACCAGCGGCAACTGTGAGCTTCAGTGTCTGCAAAGTTCGAATGCGAAGCAGGAGGCCTGGGTGCTCGACGTCGCCCCTCCGCAGAAGGACAAGGCTGAGACGTCGCTCTTCCTCTACGTCGAGAACGTCGCACTGCCGGGGACGCTCAGGAACTTGAGCATCGTCGGCACGACAGAGATCACGAGGAAAGTGCCCATTTCGTTCGCGGCGGGCGTCTTTAGCAACAGCGAGACGCTTGAGAGAATGTACGTGATGCATTGTTTCTGTGGTGTACTTTATGATGACTGAGTGTTTGTATTGCTGTTTGCGTCCTTTGACTGTGTTACAATGATATAATAGCAACATCCTGGATGTCGCGATCGAGAACATCACGAGCAACATCTTTCCGCCGAGCCTCAAGAGCCTGTAAGAGCACCCACCACTGCGAAGACTGCACCTCACCTTATATCGGCTAACAAACGCGGATCTCTACTGTTTGCCTGCTGCCTTTACAGGACGATCCAGCGCACCAAGCTCCAGCAGTTCGACCCGCGCGGCAACCAGCAGTTCTCGGAGCTGCGCACGCTGTACGCCCCTGTTCTGTCTACTGTCCACAATCGCTTATAAGAGCTCAACATTGGAATTCTAACTCTACATCACCACTCTATTTCCCAATACATAGAGACCTGAGTGAGAACTCGCTCACGGACATCCCGATCATCGTGTACGAGATGCGCAACCTCACGGAGCTCTATTTGCAGGACAACTCCATCAAGAACGTGCACATCACACGTGCGCAACTCACGTACCTCAAGGCCCTGACCACCTTTGAGGGTAATATGACGATCAGCGGCGCGTGCCAGGACGGCTACCAGAAGTACACGTGGAACGCCAAGACGATCTGCTGCGGCGGCGACGACTATCTCAGCTCCGACTTTGGCTCGGACTCATCGGACACCACCACAACGTCCACCAACAGTACGTCCTATTCTATGTCTTGGTATATCTAGACCTGGAGATGATTCCAGCCTAACCCTTTGTTCTCTTGTTTGTTGATCAGAATCCTCTACTAAGAGCACGGGCGTCGTGCTGGTCGTCGCAGCCGTCGCGGTCTTTGTCATCGCGGCCGTGGTCGCCGGTGTCTTCCTACTCAAGCGCGTCAAGCGCAAGACGACGGACCCGGACCATCCGATAGCGATGCTCGACAAGAAGCAGAAGAAACAGCAAAAACAGCTGAGCGCCAAGATGCTCTTCTCGTCGACCACGCGCATGTCGAGCGACCTCACGGACCCGCTCCAGAATACCAACAGCAAGCAGAGCTCGTTCCGCAAGAACACGTTCAAGGACATCCCATCTTCCCACGTGCAGCTGCGTGGCGTAATCGCAACGAACAGCGGCCTGGTCTGCATCTCGAACGCCGAGTACAACAAGAACAAGCGTGTGCTCGTCGCGCAGCTGCAGCTCAAGGCCGATGCCGCCGAGAACTGTGAGATGGCGCTCGACGTCGTGCCCGTGGTCTCGCAGCTGCGCCACCCGCAGTTGCTCTCTGTGCTGGGCCTCATGTACGAGGAAACGCACCCTGTGATCGCGGTCTGTGAGTTCATGGACCTGGGCACGCTCGAGGCCCATCTGCAGCGCAACAAGCGCGAGCTCACGTGGCACAACTTCAAGCTGCGCGCCGCGCTGGACATTGCCGGCTGCCTCATGTATCTGCACACGAAGCACAAGCTCTCGTACGGCGCTCTCAACGGCAGGAGCGTTTTCGTGGACGAAGTGAAGGGTTGCAAGCTCAACACGCTGCTCGCGAGTGTACCCGAGGACGTCAAGATGCTCTCGCGACTCGCAGACCTAGGCTCATCGTCGTCGTTGGCCACGCGAGGCTTCCTGGCGCCTGAAGTCCTCGCGGGCGAACCTTGCAGGTCGTCGTCCGACATGTTTGCCTTTGGGGCTCTGCTGGCACAACTCGACCGGTGCTTCAGTGCAGACGAAGTGACGCGACAGCTTCGTAGTATCCCAACATTTAGCTCATCGTCGTCTTCAGGCTCAGGACTCGAGGACTCGCAGCGCTCGACGACCACCAGTCAAATGGACGAGGCCACCTCGAGCGCGATGGTGTTCCCGTTCTCGGAGCAGTGTCCACCGGTCGTGAAGGAGCTCGCGACCGCGTGTCTGCACTTCGACCCGTCGTTGCGCCCGAGCGCGTCCTACGTCGTCGCGATGCTGCAGCAGCTCTGCTAGCCGCTCGCTGACTGACATGTCTGACGGACTGAGTGTAAAAGGCTCTTATCTTTTTTTATTGATGCTGCTGCTGATGCTGAAAGGTGGATGGATGATCGGTGTAATGTATATGGGGTTGTCTGTGAGAACAACGCATTGGTGTTTGTTGGTTTGCTTGGCTTGCTGGTGTGATTTGCTTGTGACGGCGTTGAATGCGTTGCGTTGTTGCGTGACTACAACGCAGCAGCATGCACGGGTTCACGAGCTAGACCAAGCGAGAAAGGCCAGCATTCTATCAAGACCACTGGCTGGGACAAGGTCGCAAGGTCCCAAGAGAAACTCCGAGCTAAGTCAGAAAGCCTCTCACACACAGACGAAGAGCGCCAACGTCCTTTCCTGGATTCATTCCCATTTCCCGCTTCAGTTGAGCAAGCGACCCGATCTCAATCTCAAGCTATCAGCAACAAGAAGAAGCCGATACGGATGTCGGAGCTCGCGTCGGAGAAGAGCTGCTGCGCCGTGTGCCTCGAGGACCTGCGTGCGGACCTCGTGGCACTGCGCTGCGGCCACGTATTCCACCAGTCGTGCGCATCCGCCGCGCTCGCGCTTAGCTCCAAGTGCCCGATCTGCCGCAAGAAGACGCTCGCGAAGAAGTTTGTGCGGCTCTTCTACTCGGCAGGAGGAGAGGCAGTGGCTGAGAGCAGCAGCCGTCCTGCTGCTTCTGGTACGCGAGCTCCACCATCACCAGTACCAGCAGGGCTAGCTCGCAATGTCGCTACCACAGAAACGGACACACTCTCGGAGCGCTTCTCGGAGCTGCAGCTGAGCGTGACCCGCCTGACGCTCAACCAGCGCCGCATCTCGAGCCACTCGTTTCGCTTGCAGGCCGAGAACACGCGCTTGCGCCAGGAGAATGAGCGCGCGGCTGAGCAGCTCGAGGCCGCACGTGTCAAGCAGGAGGAGCTCATGAAGGAGCTCGGCGTGTGGAAGCGCATCTGTGAGTAACTATCTATTGACTGGATCATGTGAGACCTGTGCGGTGCTCGTTGTCCTCATATTGTCGATTGCAACAGCGACCAGCACGTACGCCCAGCTCCAGACACTTGTACAGGAGACGAGCGAGGCGAACCGCAGCCTGCTGGCGTCCATGAAGGAGCTCACGCGCGAGCTGCTCGCACTCTCGTCGTGTGCGTCCTGCGAAGGCTTCGCGCAGGCCTCGAGCGCGCGATTGATGCAGGAGTTTTGCGCGAAGGTCGAGAGCAAAGCCAAGAGCGCAGCCAGTGCTAGAGCGAGCCCGCAGCGTAAGTCCATGGCCTGCTGCACGGCCGAGGGCGCGTCGCGAGCGCTTCGGGGCTTTTGCGCGCGCCACCACTCGAGCGCGTGTCTTCGTCATTGTTGCAGCAGCAGCAACCACAGCAGGCTGAGTGAAGAGTGAGCGCTCCATTCAGTATTGTATCTTGCTAGTCGTAACCGAGCTGTGACCCACACAAGTTGTTGCATGTTGAAGCTATTTGCTAACAAACACACAAAATGTAGCCATGTGTTGTTTCTTTGTTTGCTTGCTTGCTGTATCCAAATCTTTGTGCTGACTTGTTTGCTTGTGTGGCTCTGGCGTTTCAGTTTTCTGGTTGCGTCGGTATTTATACCTGGACTCAGCCAGCATCCCATGCATGCATGAGCGCTTGCTGCCAAATCGCATATCTCAGGCAGCGCATTTGTCGAGAGCCTCGTAGTCCAACGTCATTCCTCCATCGTTGTGCCAGACACACAACGTGCACCACAAGAGCTCTCACAATGAACGACGTCATCAAAGAAGGCGCCGTCTCCGTGCGCAGCCACTTTCTCGTACGTCTGCTTGCTCAAATCCTGTTGTTGTTGTTGTTGTGCACGCAATTTTTGCTTGCTTGCTAACTTGCTCGCACTTGTTTGCTTGCTTACTTGCGCTTGTGCTTGTTAGTGGCGCGAGCGCTTTGTGGTGGTCAAGAAGGGCGAGGTGCTCATCTTCCGGCGGCGCGACGGCTCCGTCAAGAGCAAGATCAATCTGCTGCTCGCGAGCCTGAAGCTCACGTTTCACAACGACAACTCGCACATCACCATCTCGTACGCAAGTGGCGCTGGCAGCGGTGGGTCAAAGGACTGTATCCTGGACTGCCACACCACGTCAGCAAGAGACTCGTGGCTCAGCGCGCTGTTCACCGCGCGCGGTCGTCTCGAGGTGGACACCGAGTCGGACGTGATCCTCTCGGGGGACGACTCGGACGAGGACCCGCACGAGGAAGACACTATCTTCCCCACCAGCGCGACAACCAGTACAACAAAATTGAACCATCAGCAGGACAGTTCAAAGCCTAGTGATGACGACACGGAGAACGAAGACGAGGACGAGTACAGTGACGCGCTGTTGGCGTTCCAGGACGTGCGCAGCTCGATGATCGCGGCCCACCTGACCATGAGCACAGCAAAAGAGGACCTCTTCGTGGCCCCTGACGCTTCCTTACAACGCAAACACCACCACATCCACGCCACGCGAGCCGAGGAGCTTGCGCGCCTCAAGTGCATCAAGTCGCTCCTCGTGTTCATCGAGAGCGTTCCGCACGGCGGCCGCGTTGTATTGCTGCACCTTGGAGTTTTCGCCTCGGCGGGGATCAAGGTCGAGGACATCTTGCTGGCCCTGGGCGAGAAGCAGAAGAGTGAGAACATGGCGGCGCGACGCTCGAGCCTCACGAACACGACCACCATATCGATGCACAAGCTCTACGTCGCGACTTTTGTGCGCGACATGATCTTCCACCCGATCTACAGCAAGCGGCCCGAGGTCAAGAGCGAGACCGTGAACGGCATCATCGACCGGTTCTTCTCGCACTGCCGTCTTCGGCGTTTCAGCCACGACGACGAGTACATGATGACGATGAGCGTGCATCCCATTGGCGGTGGTGGTCTCGACTTGGCCGCCACCAAGGCGCTCATGCTGGACGGCAGTGTACCTGGAGCTACTAATACTCCAATCAGTGCGATTCGCAAGGCGCAACCCGCGGTTACAGCCATGATGAACCGCGCCGAGATGATGCTCAAGAAGAAGCGCCACTCGTTCCCCAACATCCTCACACCGCTCCGCGCCAGGACTGGGCTGCTGGACGCGACCAAGCTCGAAGATCTGCTCAAGGCAGGCGGCAATGGGACAGCGTGCAACAGCAATCCAAAGCCCAAGACCTGCTCGTCACAAGCCTCAACAGACCCAGCGAAGGCATCATCTTGTCCTAAGCTCAGGGACAACTCAGACGACGAGGACCTGGCCGTGATGGAGAACCGCAAGACATCGACGTCCTCGACGGACTCGGACCTGTTCCGGGACGAGAGCATCCCAGAGCCACTCCAGAGCCTCCTGTGGCGCAACTCGTGCCAGGAGGTGGCTGAACAGATCACGCTTTTTCACCATTCGCAGCTCTCGCGGCTGTGTCTCTGGGACTTCTTGCACAACCCACGCGAGGCCGCCAAGGAGGTCTCTGAGTCCTTCAACCGACTCGTGTGCTACTTGGTCTGGTCTGTGCTGGTCGAAGACTCGCCCAAGGACAGGGCCGAGGTGATCGAGAGCATTATCTCACTGGCACTCGCGGCCTGTGGCATGGCGCTCAACAATTTCCACCTCGTCATGGCTTGTGTGGGCTGTCTGGGGGATACTCCGTTGATGGTGTCCAGACTGCCGCTCACGTGGAAGAAAGTGCGACCCAAGTTCAAGACCCACCTGCGCGAGCTGCGCACGCTCTGCGACCACTCGGGCGGCTTTGAGAACCTGCGCAAGCGCCAGGCTTTGCTCAGTGCTAAATGCTGCTGCGTGCCCTTCATCGGTGTCATTGGCGTCGCACTTGAACGACTGAGGGCCACCAATTACTTCACGGACAGCAACCGTAGACAACAGCAGCTCGACTTTGAGAAGCTCGAGCGCCAGTACATGACGCTCACCGTGCTCGAGAACGGCATCCAGCGGCCCTACAAGGGGATCAGGCCCGTCGAACAGGTTCATACATTTCTAGCGACGTTGGTTATGGAGTTTGCGACTCCCAAGCTGCTGCAACTGAGGTCTCAGCAGATCCTGGGGCTGGAAAGCAACCCCTCAGGCTCGGGTTCGTCCAGACACACGTCTTTCTTGCAGCCACCGTTATCCTCAGGCTCGGCTTCATCTTCAGGCTCAGCATTGGCCAACCCAGGACCTTCATCAGGTGATACTGGAGACAACGGCTTAGGCTCAGGGCCATCGCTGCCATTCCTGTCGTTCCACAGCATCTGCAGCACGCTCGTGACCGTCCCCAGTAGCGCTGACCGGCTTCAGATCGGTCTCGAGGCGCTCTTCGCGGACGACAAGCAGCCGATAACAAGACAGCTGCGGCGGTTCTGGCTTGACTTCAAGACCAACGTGTGGCTGAGCGCGTGCCATTTCTGCGTCCAGGGCGTGCGCAGTTGTGTAGACGGACTTGTGCGCGACGTAATGATCACCAAAGGCTCGGAGCTACAGCAACTCAGCGGACTCGATGATAATGCTCCGGAGCTCCACCAGGTCGTGTACAGTGCTATTGTGCGCCTCGTGACGCAGCCGATCTTCACGTTGCTCTTCGCCAAGGTCAAGTACACTTTTGCGAGCGAGGACACCAAGATGGCTGCGTTTGTTAGCACTGAGGGCGGGGAGCAGGAGCCCATGCAGCAAGTGCAGCACCAACGAGTGTCGTTCCGGTCCATTGGTGCCGCACAGCAGCAGAACTACGTGTCGTCGTCGCCCATGGAGCTCGTCGCCTGGATTGCAAAGTTTACAGAGAGCGAAGGCGTACAAGTGGAGACAAATGCGCTGTTAAAGCTGCTCTGCCGGAGTGACGAGTACCTGGGCGCGCACCTCTTCAGCGTCCTGTACACGCTGCAGCAGCTGTTGGACGTCGCGCTGCTGCCGCGTCCGCAGAGAGAGGCGATCAAGATATTGGCGCAGGCCATTGCGCACGTGCAGACTCCTGCGGCATCGGTGCCGGCAGCTCCGTAAGCATATGCAAACGAAGAAGCGCGCGGCGTTGAAATAGCACAAGTCAGCTGATCACAACGCCGAACACTTCATAGTTCCTCCTGAGCGCACAGCTTCCATGCTAAAGACAATCCAGTACTGGTAGTATACGCTCTCCAATCGATATGTCGCCTGCTTAATGGCCGCCGTGCCACCACCTCCAGTCATCGCTGAGGCATGCACGCAGCGCGCTCGACCATGCCGCCTCGAAAGAGGAAGCGCACTGACGTTGAAGAAATACAGGACAGACATCTGCCTCCTCCAGACGGTGAGATCGTAGACGAGAGGCGAAAACGACAGAACTACCTTAGGGCGGCAACGGCTCGCTTTCGCAAGCAACAAGGGGATCAGAACAACAACGAGAGGCGTGACTCTTCCAGTTCAGACAGGGTTCTACATCGACAAGTCAACAATCCGCCATCGTCTGCTACCCCCGTCCGAGTTGCTGAGTTACTGATACTACCCGTTACCATGGCTAACATTGCCGCGCTATCAAAAGCTGAAAAGCTTCTCGGTTTTGCGAACGCGATCACACTCTCACCTTTGAGAACTGGAGACAAATCAGGCCATCGCAGACAGAGCGAAACAAGGAAGCAGGTCGCGCACGAAAGCATTTGAGGCATGCTGAGGCTACATCTCTACAAAAGGCCGTTGATTAGGATGCCGACCGGATTCAAGCGCGATAATGCTGGAGCGAAATGTCGCCAACTTCGTAAGTTGTTGTACGGAGCTACTGGGAAACCCGACAACAGGATCGACGACAAGCGATGTCGGACGCAAAGCAGTAGTGGAGCAAAGCAAACAGACTATGACAGATGGGTCGCAGACAAAAATCGAGAGAAGCTGAAGAGGCAGCACACTACATTGCAGACGCGCAACTTCAACTGGTCGAGGAACGACGCGCTGCGGTACGGTGAAAGCAGCGCTCGAAGCAGCGCGGGGTTGCCATAAGCATCAAGAAGGTTTCCGTCCATGGATGGTGAATGGTTTGAATGTCATCGAAGGACGACACGTAGTTTCAGTCAAACCTGCTCACTGCCCGCACTGCGCGGCCTGGAACTTCGTCGGCGAGTCGTGCACAAAGTACTGCATCGACGGCAAGGTACGATTCGAGTCGTTCCGCGAGCCACTGCGTGTGCTGTTGGACCATTTCAAGCAACGTGGTTTTCTCAAGAACGTGCGCGTGTACAACAATGTCTTCGTATTCACATCACTCGAAGCTTTCGAGTGCGAGCACATCAACGTCGGTCGATTCGATACTGAAGACCGTGGTGTGTAAACATTTCGTGCCCAAGGCGCGCTGTGTCATCGCATAGATTCTCTGCTTCCTCCTGCAAACTCCAGATCTCTGTTCGCGCAGATCTACATCGCCGACCCTGACGTGGAAGGACGCGCACAGCTTCGTAAAGTTATGACATTGACGCTAGACATCACGAAGCTTGAAAATGTGATGCAGCAGCTCAGCCTCTTTGCCCAGCAGTTCCTATCGGGGAGAGAAATTATCCTACGACATCGAGATGGAAATCGTGCGGTTATACGAGCTAATCGGACTGCAGCTCGTGAGCAAGACGGGTAGCAAGAGAGTACGACGAAGAAGATGCAGCGCTACTACAACCAAGTGTCAACTTGGTGCTTCGACTCCACGCCCACGATCAAGAATTTACAACCATCCAACCATTTTCGAAGTCGCAGCAGTCATGGTTGAAGACGGGAACGCAGTGTAGTGAATCTCCATGTGCTCGACGCTGTCCTCAAACGCCACCTTGGACCAGTTGAAGGTACCTTTCGAAATCCAATGACACGCATCACAACAATGACCAAGATCACACAGACATGACATGTCAAACATCAGCAGCTTGCCATCAATTCGGGCAGCCTGATCAATCAGGCGCAGCTTGTTGCGAATCGTCGTCGAATCGCCCACACGACGTCAATGCTGCCCTCGACGAGTCGCTTGATCTGTGGGCTCTGCTCCGCCTTCGTCCTGTCAGCAACGATCACGATCTTTACATCCTTCGTTTCATCGCCGTGGATCTCGAGCAGGTCATCCAGCGAATCCTTCTCCTCTCTGTCATGCGAGTAAAGACAGTATTCGTCCTCACAAACTTCGTTGTTTTCAACGGCTCAACAGGGATCAGGCTGGAAAGTTGATGGTTCTCTGGTAGGATTCAATTTGTGACAGGT
>JAASGO010000775.1:0-15122 GCA_023334245.1 Globisporangium cederbergense | reverse complement strand
TATGTTCTTGTTCTTAAGGACTTGCTGACTCATTATTGAGCTCTTCGACTGCAGCATTCCGTCTGCGATGACCTCGGCTGATTGTCTCCTCGAGTGGCACAAAAGATTTAGTTGTCCAAAGGATCTAGCTCTCCGACCAAGACTCGCACTTCAAACGAGACTATGAGCATCCTGTGCACCAGCCGCAAGATGGAGCAGCGACTCTCGCCGGTGCTCTCGCCGCGGATTAATGGCACTGTCGAGCGCCTTAATAAGGACCTCCTGCAGGTGCTGCGCGCACTTCTCCTGGAGTACAACCTGGACCATCACTAGTGGCCATACCTTCTCCCCATCGTGCAAGCAAGCTCAACTAAACCCCAGTCACATCGCTCGCCGACAAGTCGCCGATCGAACTGTTCCTCGCGCTGTCACCAGCTTCCAACCTGGACGTTCTGTTCCAGTCCAACAACGGACTGGTCTCAATGGATCCTGTGACCCCAGCGAATGTCCAGGACCAGGTGGAGAAAATGCGTAGTGCACTCGAAGGTCTGCACAAGCAGGCGATTGACAAGGAGAAGCGGCGTTTGCAAGCGATGGCGAGCAAACGCGGGACCACCGTGATCTTCGATGTCGGTGACTACGTTCTCTGGTCGCGCATCGACCAACAGCTCTCGGCCAACAGGTTCCTGGCTCAATGGGTTGGTCCCTTCATCATCGTCGACCTTCGTCCGCACTCGTTCATGATACAGCATCTCCTAATCGGAGCAAACTACAAAGCGTATGGTTCTAGGTTGAAGATGTATGCCGATGCGCGTGACTGGAAAAATTGTGGAGCGGGTATCGAACCAGGGTTTGCTGCTTGGCGTCCGCAACCTCTTGGACCACCGCTCTAATGACGTGCTGCAGCGACGAGAGCTCCTCGTGGCGTGGACCGGGCTTCAGGATATAAAAAAACTTGTGGGAATCGCTGAAGTCGCTGTGCAAGGAGGTACCAGCGAAGGTCTCCGACTACACAATTCAAATCGGCAGCAACTTCGACACCACCCCCATGCGCAACTTCGACCGCCCGCCCGCCCTTTCAACCAGCACACAACGACGTTCCCCTTGTTCCATCCAGTCACGCAACACAAGCGACGGTGGTCGACGAGCGGCCGCGGACAGGCTGAAAAGAGGCGACTGCACGAGGCTGGTGAATGCACAAGTTGAGTGTTTATTGTATGCAGTGTTTGGTTATCTAGTAACGAGGATATTTACGCGCATCTGTCGGTCTATCTCTTCTGGTGGTTAATGTAACGCAGCGCGAGGACCGCGAGGAGGCGGAAGCCCACGATGTAGGCGATCACCACGGCGAAGTTGGTCACGATGTCGTCGTGCTTCATCTTGAACACTTCCTCCGTGAATTTCTTGACAGTCATGTGGCCGAGACTCACGGGCGAGTTGGCGAGCGGCTGGCAGCCGAGCTCCGGGCCGACGTCCGACCACATCTGGGCGGCCTCGTTGTACTCCGGTTCGGTCGAGCAATCAGCGAACACGAGCGCTGCAGCGATGCTGAGCGGGAAGCGCATCGGTGTGATGGTGTAGAGCCACTTGTAGCCCGCTGGGATGGTGCTCGCCGGCGGACTGAAGCCCATGAAAAGGATCAGGATGTTGAGCACGAGGATGCCCATGATCGCCGCCACTTCCTCGCTCGGCAACGCGTACGCGAAGAGCTGGCCCATGTACGTCTGCATGAGGATGAGCAGCGACAGATTGACCCAAAAGATCACCGCTGTACCGAAGCCCGTGAAGCCCACCAGCGGGTAGAAGATCAGCGTGAAGAGCAGCGCGCTGGAGAACACGTACGGAATCTCAGCGCAAGTCGAGCCGATGAAGTACCAGAACGCGTTGTACGTCTGCGACGCGCGCTCGCGGTAGAACGACGCGCGCTCCTGCGACGCGATCGGAATCACACTGGTGAACGCCACGTAGCTGTTGAAGATCATCACGATGAAGATCATGCCGACGCCCGAGTTCATGCCCTGATACGACGCGTAGTCGGCGCCCGTGAAGATCAATCCGAAGAGCAGCGACAGGATCAAGAGCATCGCGTAGCGCGTCAGGCTGTACGACGGCGTGCGCCAGTACAAATCCATGAAGCGGCCGACGACGAACTTCATCTGCGTGGTGGAGCTCGCCGCGCGCTTCTGCGTGAACTTGAGCTCCGCCGTGTGTTCAACTGGAGTCGCCGCGCCAGGTCTCGCCATCGCTTCGACCAGCACCTGCTTGTGCTCACTATTGTTGAACACCTGAACGAAGTCGGTGTCATCCGCAGACGTGTTGCCCACGCCAGCGCCGATGCACTCGAGCATCCACGTCGCAGGGTTGTAGCCCACTGGAAGCGGAGACACACCAGGGATGCTTTGGAAGTAGTCGATGAGGTTGCGGCAGTTCTCGCCGAGGTCGCCGAAGAACACCGTCTCACCACCACGCTTGAGCAGCAGGAGACTGTCGAACAGGAAGAACACCTCCGATGAAGGCTGGTGGATCGTGCACACGATCGTGCGACCGGTGTTCGCCACCTTGCGCACGCCATCCATGATCAACTTGGCGGAGCGGGCGTCGAGACCACTGGTCGGCTCGTCCAAGAAGAGTACAGAAGGCTGAGCAGCGAGCTCCACTCCGATGGTCAGACGCTTCATCTGCTCCACGGATCGCCCGCGGATGATCTGGTCGGCGATGTCGTGCATGTCCAACAAGTCGAGACATTCGTTGACCGAGTCGTACTTGACGCTGGCTGGCACGCTACTGTCCTGACGCAGGAAGGCGCTGAACGTCAACGCCTCACGAATCGTTGATGCGCTCGAGTGGATGTCCATCTGCTCGCAGTAGCCAGTGGCGCGACGGATTGACAGGTCCGTGGCTTCGTGGCCGTTCAGGAGGATCGAACCCTGGATCTTACCGCCAGTCTTGCGACCAGCGATGACGTCCATCAGTGTCGTCTTACCGGCACCTGATGAGCCCATGAGCGCAGTGATGGTGCCAGGCAGAGCGTAGCCAGTGACCCCCTTGAGCAGGTCGATGGTCTCCTTCGGGTTGCTCGGGAGAGGCACAGTGTACCACAAGTCCTTGAACGCAAGAGTGACTGGGACGAAGTTCGATCCCTTCGCCTTGACCTCCAGGATGGCGTCACTGTCCAACAAGTTCGAGTTGAAGCCGACACTTGGAACCGAGCTCTTCGGGGTTCCCGTGAGCACGTAGCGGTCGTCGACGTCGTCCTTATTGTCGACACTCACGTTCTCGGGGGCTTCGTAGCGTCGGTACTCGAGCGCCGCGTACGACATCGCCATGAAGAGCACGTAGCACGCCAACATCGCGATCACCGCGTACGGGATCCAGTACTTCTCGCTGTCCACGTCGAAGAGGCTCAGGTAGTACTCACCCATATTCTTGCCGTCGTTCTCATCGCAGTAGTTCACACCCTCGTACTCGCACCTGTCGAAGTCATTCGAGCGGTACTGGTTCACAGCCAAAGCTCGGAGAGCCCAGCTGATCGGGTTGATCCAGTAGATCCAGATGAAGTAGTCCGGGATTCGGCTCTTGAGCACAATGAAGCCCGAGAAGATGATCGAGAACACGATCGAGATCATCGACAACGGCGTCGCCACGTTGTTGTCCGGACAGATCGCGGCAAGGAAGAAGAAGAACGTATTGAACGCCAGGTTGGCCAGGAGCAGGATCACGAGGAAGATGATGAACTCGAGACCGTTGGCGGAGAAGCCGCACATCCAGTACACGAGCGTGCCGAACATGACCGTCTCCGCGACGGCGATCGGGATCTGCGCTATCGCGTTCGCGAGCACGTACGACGACGTGCGGAAGAAGTTAGCCCTGCGCTGCTTGTAGAAGATGTCGCGTGCAGTGAAGAACGTTGGGATCTGCGGGAACTGGCCAGTCGCCAGGAACAGCACGGATTGGAAGATGATGCCCATGACAACCTGGATCTTCTTCGGGTCGAACTGGTAGAACGTCGACGAGTTCAGTAGACCCATGACGATGATCATCACTGCGCGACTTGCGATGAACGGGATGTTGCGGGACTGCACCATCATCTGCCGGCGGAAGAGCGTCGCTGTGTTCTCCCAGAAGTTCTGGTGGAACTCCGGCATGTGATCCATATGCACGCCGATGTTCGCGAGCAGCTCTGGGCTGTGAGGCGCGTCCAGCCCGCGGAGCGTCTCAGCGTGGATGGCCGAGTTGCGGAAGATTTCAGCAAACTCACTCGCGTACCGAGGGCGCTGGCTGACGACGCCTTTGCTCGTAGAGTCCACCTCGTACTTGTACTGCTGCTTCGTACCCAAGTCCAACAGGAAATCGGCAATGTCACGCTCCGGAGGACACACAAAGCCGAGGCTCTGGAAGTAGTCCACCACTTGCTCACGTGGGCCGTGGTACATCACCTCGCCCTCGTTCATGATCATGACGTCGTCAAAGAGTGAGAAGACTTCAGGAGACGGCTGCAGTAGCGCGATCACCACCGTCTTGCGGAACTTCTTCGCGATGCTGCGCTGTGTGTTGATGATGTCGTAGGTCGCCGCACTGTCGAGACCCGTACTGATCTCGTCCATGAGCGTCACGTACTTCATGCCGAACTCCATCTCACCGGTCGTCACGCGCTTGCGTTCACCACCTGACACGCCACGAAGCATGGCGTCGCCGACGATGGTGTCCTTGCAGTTCTCGAGACCGAGCTGCTGGATGATGACCTCGGGGTAGTGGGCGAACATGGCCTTGGCGGCTTCGAGCGCCGCGAGGTTCTCCTCGGGTGTGCCCTTGCTCAGTAGCTCTTCGCCACGACGCGACATCTCGCCGCCGGAGAAAGCGTGCGCGAATTCTAAGGTCTCCTTGACCGTGAGCACCGGGTAGTGCTTGTCGCGTTGGTCCACGTAGGCGGCGAACTGCGGCAGCGTCTTCGTGATCTCCTTCTGCTGCACACCGTTGTAGGTGACGTCGCCCTCGACCGTGATGTTCTTCTCCATCGGGAAGCGGCCGCTCAGAATCTTCATGAGTGACGACTTGCCGGAGCTCGGTTGACCCAGTAGCAGCGTGATGGTGCCGGGCTTGAACGAGCCGCTCACGTTCTTCAGGATCTCCTTGGGCACCTGGTTCTTCTTGGACGACACGAACGCCTTCTTGACCGTGTTGAGCAACGTCGGTAGCTCCGTCTTGGACGAGTCCTCCTCGATGACCACGATGTCGGCCGAGACGCTGAGGTTGCTGAAGCGCACCTCCATCTGCGGCAGCGCGCGGCCCAAAGCCGTCTCGAGCTTGGTGGAGACGTACTCGTGAAGCACGTGCGGTCCGTGCGCCATGAGTGTCTTGCCGGACTCGTGGCTCACGTGTTTCTGTGGCTTGACCACGAAGGTCGCTTCTCCTGTCATGGTGGAGTGAGAAGGTGCTTGCTCTCTTGTGTGGTCGTTCGCGGTTGGTAGTTGCGTCGACTGTTGCAGCCGAGAGCAAATGTGAAAGTGAGCGACCGAGTGAGTCTGCTTTTTCGTGCGTGTGGGCTCCGCGAGGACAGGAACGTAATCTTCATACCAACCAAAAGGCGCTGGTACGCTCGCTTGGTGACGAACCAACCGGTGGAGCGACAGAGCGAACGCTCGTTTACAACGTCAGCTTCAGCATACACAATCATAATGATAGAACGAACGCTCGTTTACAACGTTAGCTTCAGCATACACAATCATAATGACGGAAGTCAATATTGTGTAGAAACAGGCCACTTCGACTTGCGATATTGCGCTGACACTAGACACAGTGCTTGGTTGAGGTGGAATGTTCGCAGGTTTCACCAGAGCAAGGATGCTTGTCCAGCTGAACAGTGCAACGCGCTGTCAAGACAGAGGAAGGTGCCAAAAGCGAGGGTACCTCTAAAAGGCATTTGCATCGATGAGACAAAGCCGGCGCGCTGGCTGTCAACCTGTCATTCACAGACACGGTGGCGACCCCTGTTTCGCTGTCAAACAGCCGCCTGACGTAAACCGGCGCGAGCTTCGTTTCGGTCATTTACACACGAACTACAGACATCCCTCTCATTAAGCTAGACCGCCATCATTTAATACCCTTTCGAAACCGATCAAATTGACATAACCATTATTTTTGACAGCCATGGCGCAAAATTCGAATTGCTGGTACCAGCAATAGCTGCAGAAGAGCTAATAGGCAATCCTGTTGAACGTGTTTGCACTTGCGGATACTTCGATCCTGACCAATGAAAGTTGCAGTTGTTAATACAAAAGCCAAGATCAAAGGCGGAGTTGCAGTTGCACCCAGAGTGCTCAAGTCAAGCCGAGTTGCATGTTGCACATCTGTATACTTTAACTTAGTGACAAAAAGTACCCGCGATTGATGAATGATCCACTCATGGAGGCAGCTCCATGAAGAGCGCATAGAGCAGACAAAGGACAGCAGCATGAAGCAAACGCGCTTTTGATTACCACTTGGTACTTCACTTTTCATCTTTCCGTTTACAGCTCAAGTCAACAAGTAAAGAAATCCAGCACGCCAGCAAGCCGATGGCGACGAAAGGAACACGCGCCCGTATGACGTACGAGCAGAAGCGGTCGCTGCGAGAGTATCACGCCGCATACCCCACACTCTCTCAGCACAACCTCGCCGAGTGGGTGACGTGAGAGTTCAAGCTCCCGAGCACTCTGTGCCGTATGACGTTGTATCGCGTACTAAACGGACCTGCCCTTCCTGCCACCTTAAACCCCGCACGCAAAACCAGCCACAAGGTGGCGTCTCCGGCTTTAGAAGTAGTGCTGCTGCAGTGGATTCGGCAATGCAAAGACTTCAAGCTGCCCGTCGTGACTGGTGCCACGATCCGCAAGAAGGCGGTCAAGATTCGGAATGATCTCATTCACAGCGCTGAGCCAGACGTGGCTGCTGTTCTCAAGGCCATGTCGCTCTCGCCTGAATGGTTGTGCAAGTTCCAAGACCAACATCGCCTGACATCCAAGCGAGTCCACGGCGAAGCAGCGTCCGTGAGCAGAGCAGTCGTTACCGAGGGGCGAGCACTTCTACAGAAAGCCATGCGTGGTTACGATAAACGTAACATTTTCAACATGGATGAAACCGCATTTTTCTACTGCGCTTCGCCAAGCAAATCCATTTCAACTGGGCGCATAGCGGGCCGTAAACAAGGAAAGAAGAGGCTGACTATCACTGTTTGCTACAAAGCAGACGGTTCAACGAAGTTGCCTCTGCTTTTGTTGGTGCTGTGCGCAAGCCTCGCTGCTTCGGAAAGCGATCTGCTGAACAGCTCGGTCTCTACTACGAATTTACATCGAAAGGCTGGGTGAACACTGAGCTCTTTGTGAGCTGACTCTCTCGGTTCAGCAAAGACATGCAAGCTGAAGATCGCCACATCCTCCTTCTCGTCGACAACGTCTCTTCCCACCGTCCCACCGCGCCGCTATCCAACATCCAGTTGCGCATGCTCCCTCCCAACACGACCTTCTATCTTCAACCACAGGACGTCGGAATCATCAGCGCGTTTAAATTAGCGATCAGCAGAATCCAGCACCGACACGTCGTCAATAGCTTTGACGAAATTTTGAGCCACGCCTCAGAGGTGGGGAGCGAGAACGTAGAACTAGTGGCAAACTCGTTGTTTCAGGTGGACGTGTTGGTAGCAATGCAATGGGCGCAGCAGGCATGGTCGACGATCACACACACAACCATTTTAAACTGCTGGCGGCACACCAAGATATTAGACGAGGATATGTACGAGCTTGTTGACGGCATCGACTGTCTTCATCTTTGTCCGCCGTCTCTGAGTCAGATGCTCAAATAAATTCAAATCCAATTGTGTGCCACACCATTTTGACTTAACCTTCATTTTTTAATATTTTGTTTACCTGCATTGAGCAGAATATCTTTCAAACCCAATACGCGGGTGGCCAATTTTTGATGTAACTTATTGGGGGAATATGTGTATGTGGATTTCGCGTTGTCTAGCAGAGCAATGAGTCTAAAATACATTAAGCATCCAAAAAGTAAGCACTGATAGAGCAAATATGCTGATTTGAGCGCAAGACATTGGCGAGATTACCTGGGTAGCGGTCATGGGTTGAGATAAGGAGCAATTTTCGTCCGAAGAACCTCGTGAAAGGCAAACCTGTCGAGGGTTCCAGGTATTGAGCCCCATGCAAAATAATCGCCAACATCAAAGGCAGCGAATACAGAGAGTCACCCCCCACGCACAAAAGGGAGGGATACTATTGCAAGCGTGTTTCTGCGAAGCCATGCATGCTTTCTGAGCGCATCGCGACCGTCCTTAGAAGTTACATCAATAAAAACCAACTTATTGGGCTCACAATAAAATGACCATAGTTTTCAATAAAATCCTTCAAGTTCAGCCAGCACGCGTTCGCGCTTTGTCAGTGCTTTTCTGTTAATACTGAGGTCAAACCGAAGCAATCTACAAATTGTAGGAGTAGACGCACTCAGCTCAGTGCCAAACTTGTCCTTGATTGCCACTTGTAATTTCTCTAAGTACAAACATGGATGGATATTTATATAATCCTCTACAAATGCAATAGCGCCTTCAGGCCATCACGATGGCTTGTTCTTTTAGCTCTCTGGAAGCACATTGTCATGGATTTGAACAGGCGACTCCACTATTCGATAGAGCGAACTGATACGCCAAGCACAGTCGATACAAGAGTCATCTCGACGTCATACATATAGACTAATACAATGGCATGCCAACGTAAATCAGATGAGATGGTCATGGTGGCCGGATGCAAAATGCAAAGTAAATGAGTTGGCGGACTTCGCTTTGAATAACTCAATGGCGTTTGAATGGCAGATGGCAGTCAGCCACCCGCCAAACAAGCGTGCCATTGCAATGCAACTCAATGCCTAAACAGTATTTATTTAGGGTTAATTAGGGGTATAATTAACTAACGCAAACCTAATTATGGCAGAATTAAGACAAGACACGACTTTGTGTGAAAGGCACAATAATATCCACTGACTCAACCCACTCTATTGCGACTTCCAGAAGGCTCGGTTGGGTGTTTGACCTGCTGCAATTGGGTTCGGATCTGCGACTTGCGAGCCCAACTGGCACAAGTGCATGCAATTACCGCACTCATGCCGTCGAATGATCGTCACGTTCTCTTTTTTCTCCTCAGCAGCACACACAAACAGACAGCATGGCGGACAAGAGCTTGCTGACAAAGGTGCAGGCGATCATGGACCGTGTCTACTCGCCGTACTCGGGACCATCGTGGCGGCCACTCGCGTTCCAGGGCCGCAGCCGCCGCTATCTCTGGAGCGACGCGTACGGAGTCTGCAACTACCTCTCCCTTTACGACGCCGCAACTGAGAGCGAGCGCAAGGCGCAGCTGCTGGACCAGGCGGACGCACTCATCCGCGACGTCCACGAAGAGCTCGGGTGCTACCGCGACTCGCAGCGCCGACTGGGGGGCTCTTCACTCGCGGAGCCCACGCGCGGCGGCCTGCGCATCGGCAAGGAGGACGAGCAGGAGGACGGACAGTACTTCCACTATCTGACCAAGTGGATGTTCGCGCTGAGCCGCATGAGCATCGCGCGTGACAACCTAAAGTATGTGCAGTGGGCCGTGCAACTGGCCGAGACCGCGCACCGGAGCTTCGTGATCCGCGGCCTCGGCGGGCGGCCGCTGCGCATGGTCTGGAAGATGGCGGTTGACCTGCAGCACGTGGCCGTGTCCAGCGAGGGCAACTTGGACCCATTCGACGGGCTTGTGATGTACCGCCTGCTGCAGCATCAGAGTGCGGACAAGAGCGTGCTGCAGAGCGAGATCGCGGACATGAGTCACCTCGTAGAGCGCAAGCTCGCGCGCTTCACGACGAACGACGAGCTCGACTCGGGCGAGGCGCTCTGGCTCGCCGAGTGGTTCCGCGCCGAGCCCTGGGCAAGTGTGCTACACAGCGCTGCGCTAAAGAGCATAAATGAGTTGTTCACGTCCGGCCGCTTCGAGTACCCAGCGGCATACCGACTGCTCTTCCGCGAGATGGGCACCGCGCTGGGACTCAAGGTGGCGCCGCTGGACAACGACCGCGAGCGCTGGGACGCTCGTGTGGAGAAGCTGCTGGGTTTCTGGGGCGACAAGGTCTTTGATCGCGACGCCGACATCTCGCCGCTCATGTACGCGTCCGCGCTGCTGCCGGGCGTCTGGAGCCCGCACGAGCGCCACGGCTGCTGGTCGAACGACTGACTTTGCCTTATGACCGCCATTGTTGCCTGACCCGCCAAGATGATGGATGATACGGTTTTTGCATTGCCTCCATTTATAAGCGAATCAAAATCTTTCGCACTAATGTACACCTTACTATTGGATAATATGAAGTGCTACTGTGGCTTTTGGACCAACCGACAGGCAAAGTGAAAAATGGCGCCAAAATGACGCCGACAGAAAATGGGCTGGCGATGAGGTGCAGCAACCTGCTCGGTGCTGGCGTCCTCCTCTTCCTCGCTGCCATTCGCCATTCGGCGCGCATCCTTCAACACGTGCATTCGCAGCATCACCACCCTTCACACACACGCCGACACTAGAAGAGCCATGTCCACCGCCTCCATTTTCCGCGTCAAGAAGCTCACGGAGCTGGCGATCATCCCGTCGAGAGGCTCGGCGCTCGCCGCGGGGTTCGACCTCTCGAGCGCCTACGACGCCGTGATCCCCGCGAAGGGCAAGGGACTCGTCAAGACTGACCTCGTGGTCGCAGTGCCCGACGGTTGCTACGCGCGCGTGGCGCCTCGCTCGGGGCTCGCGCTCAAGAAATTCATCGACACGGGCGCCGGTGTCATCGGTGTGTTCTCTTTTTGCTTGATACTTGGTTGCGTTGCGCATGCTGGAAGGCTCCTTCTAACATGAGTGCTGACAATGAAATGCTATGTGGGCAACAGACGCTGACTACCGCGGCAACGTGGGCGTGATTCTCTTCAACCACGCTGATGAAGACTTTGAAGGTGAGTTGACATGTGATTAAAGACAGTGCTGGCACCACACGTCAGTCGTTTGGTTGCTACTACTGTAGTACTAACTTACGCACATACTCACCGCTATTTGTTTGCTTGGCTCTGCAGTAAAGCGTGGAGATCGTGTGGCGCAGCTGATCCTCGAGAAGATCGAGTACGCGGATATCGCGGTCGTTGAGGAGATAGAAGAGACCGAGCGAGGCGCCGGCGGCTTCGGCAGCACCGGCGTGGAGAACCCGCTTAAGCGCCTGCGCGAGCAGGGCTCGCCTTCGGCTTCTGAGCCTGACATTGTGTTTGAAGCGCTCGAGCAGCTCTTCGCCAGCGGGGCGATTGACGATGGTAAGCGCCTGCAGGTGAAGAAGGCGGCGTTCGCAGCCAACGAGCGCCAGTTCGCGTTGCTCAACAAGGCGCTGGCAGCGTACCTCATTGACAAAGATCAGCAGAAGGCGCTCGAATGGATCGACGCCTTCCTGGCATAGAGAGATAGGTACCAATGGCTTGTGTAGACTTTCACATCACTCATTCACATCAAGAAGTAAGAAATACAAGTGAGGACAACCTCGTTCTTTGGTGATTATAAGAGCTTTCGGGTTGATCATGGACGGAAGCGGCAGCAGTGGCACCGTGAGGATTGTAGGCCCACCTGGCTCTGCAGTAGTAGCGAGATGCATCAGCGCAACATGAACGCGAAGAAGATCACAAGGCAGAGAACCAGTCGCAACGGATCAAAACACACATGGATATTGGCTTTCGAGCGTCCGTTGACTCTTCCTGCAGCTAACCGCGTGAGTCAGTGAGTCAGTCAATACAACGAACGCTACGCTACGCGCTCAACACAACGCCTTTCAGCCGAAGAGCACGCGCTTAACGAGCTCGCTGAACTGCGCGCCGCCAAAGTCGTTCTCGCCCTTGACCGTTGCCCGCAGCACGCGCTCGGCCTTCTCGATGAGCGTCTCGGCCAAGTAGAAGTGGCCCTGCGCGTCCTGCGCGTAGAAGAAGAACTTGAACTGCGGCCCCACATCGCCCGACGCCATCGTGAAGATGCGCTGCGACGCGAACGCCTTCTCAATCTCACCCTGAGACAGAACCTGTGGCAGCTGCACAGCGATGTTGCCCACGACGCGGCAGTTCGTCCACTTGGCCTGGAAGGACGCGGCGTCGATCGCCGGATTCGGTACGAGCGTGAAGGACGGTGCAGCTGGGGCGGCAGGCGCGGCGGCCATCCCTCCCGAACCGCCAAAGTCCATGTCCAGCAGATCCATGCTCGGCGCCGCAGCTTGTGACGGTTGTGATTTCACCCCCGAGGCCGCACGTATACCCGCATGCACAGTCGCAGGCGCGTTGTACTGCTGCTGCTGGGAGCCGTAGCCTTCCTCCTCCTCCTCTTCGTCGCCACCCTCGCCGTCGTCCTCTTCGTCGCCGTCGTCACCCAGGTCCGCGACCGGCGCGGCCAAGTGGGTCTGCGCAATGAAGAGCTCGCTGGGCTTGTTGTACACGATGGCGAGCGTGTTAAACTCCTGGAAGAGCTTCTCGCGCAGGTCGCTCTCAACCATCTCCGTGAACTGGTGCACGGGCTCCTCCGTACGGAACTGTGCAACGATCGCGGCGGCCTGCTCCGTGGATTGGCGCTCCAGCAGGCGGTAGTAGAGCAGCGCGCGGTCGCGCACGTCCTGGTGGTTCGAGTCGTTGATCGCGGCCTGCAGCAGGCGGCCGAGCATGCTCTGCATCTCGGGTGGGCGCTTAAAGAAGAGCTTGAGCGCCGACGTGAGCAGCTCAAGCAGCACTGTGGGCGATGTCTCCTCGCTGAACTCGTCGATGAGCTTCTCAAGCACGTAGGGTGCGCGACGCATGTCCTGGCCGAACTCGCCGATGAGCCACACGATCGCGGCCTTGGCCTGCGACTGCTGCACGGACGAGATGATGCGCGGCAGCACGTCCAGCACGTCGTGACGCTTCTCCGGGTACTTGCGCAGCAGGTCCTTCATCACCACGAGGCTCTCGTCGCGCACATAGTCGAGGTTCATCTCCAAAAAGTCCACCATCGTGTCCACGATCTGGTCCTGCATGGCTGACATGGCCTGCGCCGCCGCCTGCGAGCCATAGGCGTCCGGCGTGTTCATGTAGCCCGATGGGAAGCCCACGGAAAAGTTGTTGCTCACGGCAATGTCGGCGATCGCGCGGATCGAGCGGCGCGCGAGCTCCTGGTCCACGTCCGTCACGTACTCGCTGAGCTCTGTGATGATGTCGGCGACGTTCGAGGCGTCGGCTACGCCCGAGAGGATGTCGATCTTGACGTACTTGACGTGCGTCGGCTCGTTATAGCGGTTGTAGAACTGGCGGTAATCACGGCTGAAAATGCGCGGCTTCTTGCCAACCATGAGCAAAATGTGGTGCAGCACGCAGAAGTTGATCTCGTGGCTGCCGCCGGCCATGAGCGTGAGCAGCGGCTGGCGCATGCGCTCGAAGACCTGCTCCTGGATGCCCTCCATGCGCTCGGTCAGGTGGAAGAAGCACTTGGCCGTGCCCAGCACCACGGCACTGTTGGACACGCGCAGGCACTGCTCGAGCGTGTTCATGATATTGAACACTTCATCCTCGTTCACCGGTTTGTAGCGCGCCGCGATTTGCAGGATGTTGCACTGGCCCCACTCATTGAAGTCCGAGATGCGGCTGAGCAGGTGCATGACGATTTGCTGGTTGATCGCGATGCCGCCCTCGTCCGCCATGATCTCGTTGAGCGCCACGAGGCAGTTGGACACGACCTGCGGGTCGCGGTCGCGGATCATGTTGTAGAGTGTGTCAATCATGTCGCTTTCCTTGATAAGCTCCGGGTTCAGCGAGTGCACCTTGAGAATGCCGATCACGCCCGTCTTGCGCACGTACGCGCTCGTGTCCGTGAGCGACTGCTGCAGCGGGTCGTGGATGTACTCGAGGATCGAGTCGAGGCGCAGTGAGCAGAGCGACCGCAGCGCCAGGCCACGTACCATCGGGTCCTCATTGCGGCTGTGTATATCCAAGCAAGTATTAGATGTGTATTACTAGCACCAGACGCACGGCGACAGAAGAACGCACCAGTCGTTGAGTAGCGTGTTGATGCACATGATCGCGAGCTCCGAGTTCTTGTTGGCGTAGTTGGTCAAGTACAGGTAGACCATCTTCTTGGAAATGAGGTCCTTCGTGTCCACACAGAGCACCATCTCGCTGAAGAGCCGCGAGACGTCGATGCCGAGCGTCATGTACGCGATCACCTTCTTGATGATCTCGCGCTTGCGTTTCACGTCCTTCTCGACCGTCACCTCGCGCAGCAGCTAACCACACAACACACGCAGCATAACGTTACCTGTGAGTCCATAGTTTCCCCTCATACACATACTTACATACAAAGAGAAAGATTCACACTCGTACGTACGTTCTTGAGCTCGTTCACTTCGCCCTTCTTCTTGTCCGTGAAGTAGTTGGGGTTGCCGCTGGGGCCGCGGCCACCTGGGCCTGGGGCGCCACCCTGAGGAAGGGGGCCGCCGGGGCCGCTCGGGTAGCTGGCGTTCATGTTACCGTGGCCGGACATGGAGGGAAACATGGCTGTAGGGGTCGCTGGAGAGTGCGAAGAGAGATCTGCTCGTGAAAGGGAAGCTGCTCCTTCCTTCGCTTGTGTCTGTGACTACGTGGCTCACCATTTCACGAGGGTACGATCCTTGATTGAAATAAGGTGGTGCACATCAAATTAAGTGTTTACGAGTGTACATGCTGTGTATACATGGTACAGGCGTAATTCTCATTAATAAACAGCAAGTTTGACGGCAAAATGTATAAAAAAATAGAGGGAAAATATAAATGCAGGTATAAGCGATTGAGGGTTTATTGCAAGCAATCAGATCTATGGAGACGCAACACTAATTTTCTCCATCCCAGCAACGAGCTCATAGACATCCTCGGCTAGGATACCAGTGTGGCGCCAGCAGTTCGCAATGGTGACGCTTGTCACAGAGCTCCACGCTTCCTGCGCCCAAGTCATAGCGTCAAGTTCGCTCACGTTGTAGAGCTGGTCGACGTCATGCACAGAAATGATGCTTCCCTCGTTTTCTTCACGCTCTAAAATGCCGTCTAACTTGTCGACAATGTGCGCATTGCGTAT
>JAASGO010000774.1:0-15148 GCA_023334245.1 Globisporangium cederbergense | reverse complement strand
TCTTGTGCTCTGCGAGCTTTAGTATCCCGATCGCGACTGAGAACAGCACCTGCTCGCCATCGAGGAAGAACCAGTCCCAGACCCTTAACGCAGACTCTGTGGGCAACGTGCACACGAATGCACACAGGAACCAGTGGAGCGTCACGAGCTGGATTTGAATCCCGCAGAACTCGAGTCGCTCGGCCACTCGTGGCAGTTCACTGGCCACGAGCCACTTGAACACAAGCTGGTCGGTCTGCGTGCCCAGCATCGACTGCGTGTAGTTCTCGGCTGGCAGGTACTTCTTGTGCATCATGACACACAGCAGCCAGAACGCGTCCTCTTCACTCATGAAGAGCAGCATCATGCCCGCAATGAAGTTCATCGACTGGCAGTAGCCCACGGACGGGTTGTGCAAAGAGTACGCGCACAGCACGTTCTTGAGCTCGTTCTTGCCTTTCTCAGTCTGCATAAGTAAGGGCAACATTCGAAATGGAAGTACATGTGAACTCTTCGTTTGCAAGCGAGCTCTTCGCATATGGAGATGAATGATGGATGGACAACAGAACGGACCTGAAAGAACGGGTGCTCAGGGTATGTGCGATAAACGTCCTTCTCGATATCTGCTACAGACTGGCAGGCCACCATCATTCATACGGTTTACAATCAGACCTAGATTACATCGACAACTTCATCAACCTATTTTGATAGGGTGCTATGAGCGAAGGAACGACCACATACCGGTGAGGCTTCGCGCTCGAGGATGAGCTCCTGGAAGTAGCTCGTACCGAATTTTCTCTTGTACCTGCTCACACCCGCGAGGATACTCCAGACCCGAGGTCGGAGCACCACGGGCACGCCACTGAGCACAAGGACCTTATAGAAATACAACCAGACATGGTAAGGCAGCAGACCTTGGGTGGATAATCAGTAATTACAGAGTTTCGAGCACTCACTCGGAACTCCTGCTTCACTGCAGCATCACAGCCAGCACTCTCGGGTCCTCGGGCTTTGTTTATCCGGTCGTCGAGTGCGTCCAGCCCACCCTGCCGCTGGACGAACTCGGCCCATTTTCTCTCGTGCTTGTAGCTCTATCCAACCACAAAATGAAGACATCATCAACTTCAGTACACCTTTCAACATAAGTAAGCACACCTCTATACAAAGCGTCTCACCATGCTCTTGCGCTTGCGCAGTTGCTTACGGTAGCTCAGGATGTACTTGTCATCCTTGGCGAATCCGTACTGATCGCGGTTCACCAGCGCCGACTCGAACTGAAAGCTCTTCATGGGCAGCACACTCGGATTCACGAACCGGATCACTCGCGGCGCCCCATTCAACGCCGCGGCTTTGAGCTCGCGCAGCACGTGCTCAAAGCTGAGATGGGACAGATCCCGACTGTTCACGGCCACCACTACGTGGCCCGGACGGATAAAGGTCTTGGAGAGCGCATAGGCTACGGAGCCCCGTCTCACGTGCTTCACAATCGTGTGTTTGCCGTAAAAGTCCGTCTCGAGGTCGATGCCCAGCGAGGCAGAAGCTGCATCCGTCCTCGGAAACTCGACCTCGTACTGCTCGATGGCGTCCAGCAGTGTGTGTCTGGACGGCAGGATGTTACCGCCAATGCCTGTGTTGCTGTTGCTGCTGTTGAAAAAGGCGTCATCATCATCCAATGAGCTGCTGCTGAGACTCTCGACCAGGTCAACGCGCTCGCGCTCGCGTGCCACGCTCTGGTACTTGCGTTTGACCACGCGCGCGAGGGATCCAGGCGGTGGGTTCTCGCCCACGAGCTGCGTCAGCCGTGCCGTGCCCACAGTCTTTGGAGCTACGACCTTTGGCTGTTGAGGCGGCGTGTATGCTTGGTCATCATCTTCTGCTGGAGTTGGTGTGGCAATGGGCGTGGGCGTTGACGCGACGCCTGTTGCTTCATCGCGTCGCGTGCGCAGCAGCCGCGCGCTCATGGCCGCCGAGCGTTCTCGCAGCATCTCACGTAGCCCCATGGGGGTGATGCAGTTGTCTGGTGACTGCCGAAATCCTCTTGTAGCTGTACGGCGTCGCTTGGGTGGGTGAACGGGCGTGCCACGCACGAAAGTGGCTTCTCCGAGGGTATTTCTGCCCAAGAAAGGGCGCAAACGACATACCCTATAGTGCATGTAACTACAATAGTAGCTACATGCGATTCTCTTTTGACGGGTGTTCTGCTCAAACAGCAAACGCGACCAAAATCGCGTTCTGCTCTGTAAATGTGAGCCAAACAAGCAGATTCGAGAGGGGTTGCGACATTTCAGTTAATCAGAAAACGCAAATTGCAACCGCCGCCTGTTAAGAACACTCATCGCTTCCCTCCTCTGTTTTCCATTACCGCACGATTCTTCTTCGCGCGGCCAGCAGCAATTCATTTCACTCCCAGTCGTTGAATTGCCGTCCGTCCGTCCCTTTTCCTTCCCAAGATGCTCAGCATGGACGACACAAGCGGCGGATCCGCGCACGACGGAGTAGTGGACGACGACCCGGCGACGTCCGCGCTCTACGGCGACAGCGACGAGCATGATGCCGTCGCCACCGATGGTGGTGGAGACCGCGAAGACGGAAGACCGATCGACGATGACGAGGACGATGTGGTCGTCGTTGTGGACGCGCAGCCAGCGGTGGCGCACGACGACGTGAGTGCGGGCGACGTCGCGGACATGGCGCTCGAGATCGAGGGTGACGACATGAAAAGCCACATGGAGCTGCTGCGCAACGGTGGAATGATGCTCGATGCTGCTGCTGCCGCCGCGGCGGCAGCTGCAGCGTCTACTGAATCGGAAGACGCTGGAAGTGCTGATCCTAGCGGCGGGACGAGTGGCATCGACACGACATTGGAAAGTGGGACTATCGACGGTGGTGGTGGTGGCGACGGATCGTTGCGAGACATGATGGCGAGTGCGGCGTTCACGTCAGCCGCTACGATCAATGCGAATGCGGCGGTGACTACGAGCACTGCGTCCGGGTCGTCGTCACGAGGCGGTGGACGTGCACGAGGTGCGAATGGGTCGTCGTCGTCGCCATCCGCTGCAGCAAGCGTGTCTGCAGTGTATCGCTGGTACGACATTGAAGACGGGTTCCACTTGAAGCGCAAAGAGGAGTCATCGATCGCCAAGTGCAAGTTATGTCGCCAGCAGGGCAAGCTGGAGCGCAAGACGTGCGTGCGCTTCAGCAAGAGCGTGACGTCGAACCTGTGGCGCCATCTGAAGGAGAACCACCCGGAGGTGTACAGTAAGCACGCGGGCGAAAAGAAAAGTGTGCAAATGCACACGCTCGTGGGCGCGAAGAAGCGCGGGCGCAAGAAAAAGGTTCCTACAGAGGCGGCAGCCTCGTCGGTCGGTACTAATTTAGCAGAGCTCGCAGAGGAAGAGAGCCAAGATTCGCTGCTGGAGAACCACGACGGCGTCCACAGCAAACTACTGGACCACCACCATGAGGTCGAAGACAACAACACTCACTCGGACGACGTGTCAGCTTTGCAGAGATCACCCAAAAAGCAGAAGCGCAGCGATCAGTTCTTCCACGAGTACCAGCTGACCATGACCGCAAATGAGAATGCAGTTCACCAGCAGCGGCCACAGCAGCAACAGCAAGGAATACTAGCCGTCAGACAGTCTGGACAGAAGCGCGCCAACGTTGCAGCTGGAAACTTCAACCCCGAGAAAGTACGTGAAGCCATGGGATACCTTTGCTTGTACGAGATGCTGCCGTTCGACGTGTGCTCAAGCCACGCGTTCCGTAACCTCATGCTGGAGTGCTCCGGTGGATCGGGTGGATATCTCAATGAAGCCAACAGCTTTGCAATCTTTGGCAAGGAGATCGCGTTCGGGTACGCCAAGAAGCTTGCGGCAGAAGTGAGAGTTCGCGTGCTGATGCAAATGAAGATGACGGACTTCGCACACCTGATGATTTCCGAGTGGACGCCGAGCAATAGCAACTCGGGCGCACTGTCATTGACTGAATCAGAGGTGGCATCTGGTCAGCAGGATTTCAGTGGTGGCGGCGGCGGATCTGCGATGCGATTCCTCGCACTGTTTGCTGTCGGACTGGATCAAGAGTTTAACGCCTTCCGACGATGCCTCCACGTGCTCCCGATCGGAGATCACCAGGGATCAACAACTGCTGAGCTGATTAACGACGAGGAGATGAAGAAGGCAGTAGAACGCGTGGTGCCGTGCAAGTACATGCCGCAGATACTGGCGATCGATCCGCCGAGCGACAACTACCACTCACTCTGCTCGACGAACAAGCTGGAGTTTCTTGAGAGCGTCTCGTCACTGCTCCAGAGCGTCATGCTGGCGACTATTAATGGCGTCAACATCACCGAGACGTTCAGCTTGGGCAGCTCGATTCTGACGACACATCTCGGATTGAGCGACCGGCGACTTGACGGCGGAGAGTTTATCGAGAGCTCAGCTTCTGCAGCCGACGATTTTTACGAGTTGCCAGAAGCGGAAGTGCCGAGTGCGATTCTCGAGGAGCTCCCGTCCAAGCTGACCGGCCACACGCTGCGAGATTTGATCTTGAAGGTGATGTACTTGCTTGCGCACCTCAAACAGTCGCGAAAGTCCCGCAAGGTGCTGCAGAAGATCGCACTGGAGGAGCTGGACATGGACCGCGAAGTGTACGAGCGCGTATTCGTCACGAGTCTTCGCGAGACCCAGGTTTCGTTCGGACGTGTTGCTCCAGTGTTGTCGCTGATTTTTGAGATGATGCCAACGCTGCAGCGGTATTTTGCGATCCACAGAGAAGGATTGTCCGATTTTTCGAAGCTCGTCCAGCTGGCGTCGCTGTCGCAGTACGAGTGGTCTCGCATCGCGTACCTGAAGAAAATCCTGAAGCCGTTTGCCGACGCGACGATGCAACTGGAAGCGGAACGATTTGTTGTGTCGTCCATGATCATCCCATCAATCATCACGCTCTTGGAGAAGCTTCGTAACACACGACCGACTCGTGATCTGTCGCCCTCGAAGAAAGATGACAGCGATGCTGTGGAGGAACTACCAGAGGACATCGTCGCACTGAAGGACCTGGCGTACGCGAATTTGTCAGCGAGCTTTGGGTACTTGTTCCTGACCCCCGAAGACGACTGGAGTATCCAGAAACACCACACGTTCAACATCTTGTGGTCGGCCACGCTTCTCGACCCTCGAACACGTCCGTTTATCATCAAAGGTGCGCTGCCGCAGCTCGAGTTCTGGGAGATCGTGAAGGTGGAGGCTGCGAACGTTGCGGGGACCAAGATGAAGGACAAGGACAGCAGCAACGAGCTCGCTGAGAACGCGATTTCGCTGGACGACGAGCACGCACAGCTGGACAGCAACAGCAAGAACCTGTGGGACGACCTGCAGGCGAACTTGGCGTCCTGTGCCCAAGAAGAGATGCTGCTGAGCTCGTCCAAGTCGTCGCTGGAGATGGCGAAGTCCACGAACCTGCTCGAGGTCGAGGTATCGTTCTTCCAGGAGGAGGGGCGCATTTCACTGAGTGCGAATCCACTGGAGTGGTGGCAGAACATGCGCATCAAGTACCCGTTTCTCGCGCGACTGGCTCGCTACGTGCTGTCGATCCCGTTCGACGTCAAGACGGACGACAACCCGGTGCACGCAGACAACGGCTTTGCATGCCGAGCGCAGTCGGAGATGAGTTTGCCAGACTTGTGCGAATTCTTGGCCGCGTCGATGAACCTCCGCACGGAGAAGAGCAGTCTGTTTGAAGCGTCCAACAAGCCCATGTGGTCAACCGTCTGAGTGAGTGAGGTGGAGCAGCTTCTGCATACTCGAGCAAAGGTGTGGGAATGCATTTAATTGTGATCATGTGTTACAAATTTCAATTGACTAGCTGACATACACACAGGCACATTGCTTGCTTGCTTGCCTAGAAAAAATACGTTGAATCACCTTGCTCCTGCTGCTGGCCTTCATAGTCGAAGCCGTTGTAGTTGTCGTCGCCGATGCCATTTGCGTACTGCGTCGCCTCCATGGCATTCTGAATGTGCTGTGCTGGGTCGTTCTGGAACGAATTGATCTGCACCGAGTAGCGCTGCTGCGTCTGTTCCTGCTGCTGCTGCATGGAGTTCGTCGACGCGCGTCGCAGCTTCTTGCCCAAGTACATCCCCATCGGCACCACGCCCGCCGTCATGAGCCCCAAGGCAACAGCAGTGCCGCCATCTCCATAATCCTCCGACGAGTCCGTCGTCATCAGACTTGAGACGCTGGACGCCGCTCCCTGGAACCAGTCGCCCATGGACGACAAGTCGATCCCTCCGCCACCTTGTTGAAGATCTAGCTGCGAGATCGCCTGGATAGCGCCTCCTCCGGTGTCCTGGTTGTCGTCGCCTCCGCCAGTGAGTGTGCTGTAGAGAGACGCCATGTCGTTCGCGGCGCTGATGTACTCGGTCCACTGCGTCGAGTCATTCTTCTTCTTCGACTTGTCAGAACTCTGGCTCTTGCTCAAGTCCTTCTTGGAGCTCTTCGTCTTGCTCTTCTTCGACTTCTTCTTGCCCTTTCGCTTGTGCTTGTCGTCCGAGGAAGTCGATTCACTCGACGAAGAAGAAGACGAGGAGGACGACGAGGAGGACTCGGATTCTGACTCGTCCACCTTCGACTTCTTCTTGCTCTTACCCTTCATCTTCTTCAGCTTGGCCTTGAGCTTGGCGGCCTTCTCTTTGCGGCGCTTCTTCTTCTCCTTGAGCTTACGCAGCAGCCTTCGCTCTTCTTCGGACGAGATGGACGATGAGGAGGAGTCTGAGTTTTCGTCCTCCGAAGAGTCCGAGGGCAACGCATTCTGCTCCACGCGCCGGATCTCGTCCTCGATCGACTGCGCAGAGGCCGAGAAGCTCATCTTGCTGGAGTTCCTAGAGCTCGTGCGACTCGACGACTTCTTCTTCGTCTTGGCAGCCGACTTGCGCCTTGAGGACGACGAAGACGATCCGGACGCTGACACGTACTCGATCGTCTTGCTACCGTCACTCTCGAACCCTGCGTTTGCCATTGCTTCGACGACCTTCGTGGCTGCGTCTTCAAGTACGTGGTGCATCTCTTCCTCTACTTGGTTATCGACCGGCTGTTGCGGAGGAGACATGGCGGCTTTCTTGTCCACCATCGTTGAGCCATCTTCATCGCTGCTGCACGTGTAAATGTGCTTCGCACTCAATCGGATGTCTTGCTCTTCTCCAGTTTCATCTGATTCATCAGCAGCGCGCATCGCGCGCAACACGCGCTCTTTCTCCTTCTGTGCGAGTCGCGCGCGCTCCATCGCCTGTTCTTCAAGAAGTAGCTGCGCCCTCTCTTTTTCTTTCTTCTCAGCCTTGCGGCGTTGTCGACGTCGCTCTTCCTCCTCTTCTTCTTGCCTCTCTTTCTCTGCACGGCGACGCGCCTTCTCCTTTTCCTTTTCCTTTTCAGCCTTGCGCCGCGCTTTTCGCTCCTCATCCTCGCGACGTTCGCGTTCGGCAGCTTCTTTCTCAGCCTTGAGCTTTTGACGCACCATTTCTTCCTGACGCTGCTTCTGCAATGCAGTGACAGCCGCATTCGCATTCACAGCCGCCTTCACAGGCTGCTGAATGACGCGCGCGTGTTCATTAACCGACAGCAGCAGCTGCAGGCGAACGTGACCGCTCGCGCGCTGTCCCTTGTGCAGCGGGAACCACTGATCCACGGTCTCACCGAGCTTGAGCTGCTTGAGGTAGATCGCGCAGGCGCCGATCGTCGGACAGTAGAGCATCTGCTGACTCTTGACGCGGATGCTGATGACCTCTTTCAATGGGTCGAACACGCCCACCTCGAATTTCTCGTTCCAGACCGGGTGTGCCGGTGCACTCGGGTACTCGACGTGTGTGCGGAACTCGCGATGGGTCGATGGAGCTGGCTGAGCGCTTGCAGCTGCCTTGCCCGAGGCGTTGTTGACTTTCGTGGCCGCGCTGTCGTTGAGCAGGTTGAACTGCATGAGCGCCGACTGGCTGCCGCTCACCATGATCGTGTCGCCGAGGTAGAGTTTGCAGTACGTGCCCTGCGTCACCGTCTGCAAGTTCTGTCCCGAGTGCACGCGCACAAAGAGCTTGAAGCGCGCGTCCTGTAGTAGCCGCGTCGGCGGCAAAGCGATCTCCGAGGTTCTCTGCTGAGGCGGCGGAGGCGCTGATCGCCCCAGTGGTGCCGACGCCGACGTGGACGAGCGACTCAACGATGCCATGTGTGCCTGGTTCTTGTTGCTTGTGTCTTGAATCTTGTGGCTTGAGCGCGAGACGGCGGATAGCAAAGTGAGGGCGGAAAAATTGCGCAGGAAGGCAAGGTGGGTCGATCACCATCACTCTCGGTGATGATGCCGCCGCATCAAAACTAATTTGTACCCACCCACTATACGGGACCAGCTAACCCAGATTTAGCCATACAGAATGCTGATCTCAAGTAGAGAAGTTGCTAAAAATGATCGATTAACTGCAGCGTGTACCCACTTTTAGAAAACCTTGAAGTCAGCAAAGCCTGCTGAACCCATCAACTTGGAGCGAGAGAGTTGGCTTGCTTATATATTTGTTAGTGGGTATTTTATTTCGCACGGCGAAAGATTTAGCAGACGAAGGAACTGAGCGACGGTCATCAATCTTCTAGCAGCTCATCCAATATCCACAGCCACCAGGTCACCAAGACACGACATCTTTAGACATCCAAAACAGCACTTGCATCCATTCCCACAACCCATTTCTTCCTATCCACACGCTTCTTCACTCACTAAATCAACAACAGTCCACTTCGCTCAAAAGTAGTGACGCTGGACAGCATTGCGTCCACTGGAGGTGGACGATGAGCTCCTCACACCACCAGTGCTCTGCTGCTGCTGTTGCTGTTGCTGTTGTTGCTGGCCGCTCTTGTTCTTGCGTTTCTCGCCCGTGGACCCCGAAGAAGACGACGACGACGACGCATCATCGGAGTCTGAGTCGGTCAGGTCCGGGATGTACTTGCGCAGTTGGGCCTTGATCTTCCTGAGCTTCTCCGTCTGCTTGCGCACCTTGCGCAGCTTGCGGTCGATGCGGCGCTCGTACTCGGCGGCCGACGCGAGCGAGTCCGAGTCCGTGGACGACCCGCTGTGGCGCTGGTTAAAGTCCGCCGGACCAAAGCTCGGGATCGAGTAGAGCCCCGGATGGTGCTGGCGCGCACTGCCGTTCGCACTACCGACCGGGCTGTTCAGGCTTTGGCGGTGATTGCTGTTGCTGCTGGGCGTGTTTGGCAGCGAGCTGCGCGATGTGGCTCCACTGACTCGGCCCGAGCCCAAGTGGGCCACTGGGTCGGCGTCGAGCTCCTTCAGGTGCGCGAACTTCTCGTTGCGGCGGCGATTGCGGTCCGCCTCGGACATTCTCTCACCCGTAGACGCCTGAGTACCGGCATCAGCACCGAAGAGGGCCGAGCGCTGCGGAGCTCCTGAGCCCACAGGGCTCGTTGGACTGGATCGGCTGAGGTGGCTGTTCATGCTGACAGCGACAAGCCCCGGAACCGCGTACCGCGCCGAGTTGCTGCTGCGACCCGAGCCCAAGGCATCTCCCTGGTGACGACCTTCCTTCACGACAACCGCGACGGGATCCAGCTGGTTGAGGCGCGCAAAGTTCTCGCTGCGTCGACCATTGCTATTGGCACTAGAGACACGAACAACAGGAGCGTCGCCTCTGTTGTTGTCCTGGCCACTCGGCGATAGCGGCAACAGCACTGGGAAGCGCGCCTCACCACGTCCAGAGCCCAGCGCTGGCTCCTTCACCTTGGCGATCGAGAGGACGTTCATCTGCTTCGTGACAGCATCATTAGCGCCACCACGCGTGCTGCCATGGAAGGCCCGTTGGTTGTTGTTAGCCTCGTCGTCCTCGTCGTCGCTCTTCTCGCCTCGTAGTCGACGCGCCTTCCGGTCTTCTTCGTCTTTGAGCTGCTTAGCCACGAGGCGCTGGATCGCCTGGTCAGCCTCAAAGTTGGCCGCGAGCGCGACCTTAATATCGGGGGCCATGTCGGAGCTGTTGCGCTTCTTCTTGCCGCGGCCGCCAGCACCGCCAGCGCCACCATGGGCCACATGCTCGGGCGTGAGAAGCAGGTGGAGACGGATCTTCCCAGCCTCCTTCTTGCCACGACGCAGCGGAAACCATTGGTCCGCCTGGTGGCCCACGCGCAGGTGATGCAGGTACACGGCGAACGTGCCGATGACCGGGCAGTAGAACCGGTGTTGCGACTTGACGCGCAGACTGAGCACCTCCGTGTTCGGGTCGCGCACGCTCACCTCGAAGATCTCGTCCCACGTTGTCTCGTTCTTCTGGGTCGTTGGCGAGAGCACCGCGGCCTTGGTCTGCGTGCGGAACACACGGTGCGCGTCTATATCGTCATCGCCAACCGCATTATTGTTGTCGTCGCCTCCGTTGCTGTCGCCCTTGATGAGTTTCTTCTGCGAGCCGTCGAGCATGGCCGTGTCGCCCACGTAGAGCTTGCAGTACGCGCCCTGGGACGACTTGTGCGGCAGCTCCTCGGCCGAGTGCACGCGCAGCAGCAGGCGGTACTTGGTTTCTGGGTCGAACGTCGTGTGTGGGTGTTGTGCGGTGGTCGGCGGGGGCATGCTTATGTGGTGTGGTGGTGGCGGTGCTTGGAGTGAGTGCGGCCTAGAGGGCGGGTCTCAGAGTGAGAGAGTGGCGAAGCTGCTCTGCTCGGTGGGGGCGGACCCCACCAACGAGCGAGTCGCATTCCTTCCTCGTTCTTGAGGTGCGTTGGTCGTGCATAAATTCCCCCACTGTCGCGTAATTTCCCCCATCCTCCCTTGAAGAAATGTTCAGAAGACCAGACAAAGGTGGCGTTACTAAAATCATGCGTATCGATATCCATGAGGACTTTCATTACATTTAAAAGGGTATATTTGTTTATTACAAAACATAATTTCAAGATAGAAAGGGTATTGTTTATTGAAAGGCATATACTGCCGTCATCCGGATACGAGAAAAATCCACCCAAAAAGGTTGTGTGTGTCGAGGTCCCACTCTCGCTCGGTGAAGCCATTGCATTGGGGCTGCAAAAAGAACAGCGAGCGCTTCGAGCGCTCGCTCCGTGCTTTTGTGAAGAGACGAAAAGCAACAGGAGCAGCTCGGTGGTGCAGCCCTCCTGCTGGTCGCATGTCTACTTCGTGAAGTGCAATGCGACATCAATTCGGCTTCCCAGGTTTCCCTCAAAGCATTTCCCGGTAGCCCAGAATGAGTTAAGCTCCTGCTGCGCTCTATAAAAACGAACTTGCAGGCCACAAACGACAGTCCAAGGCAAGCCGGGAGCGGCTTTCCGGTTCGCACAAAGGGTAAGGGAGTGACGTTAGGATCTGTGAACAAGGCGGCAGGCGGTCATGGCGAATGTGAGGAAGGTACTGCCACGCTTTGTTTGCTGAGAGACCACCACCAGTCAGTCTGTGATATGTATTTTCCTCGCTCGTCCGAATAAAACGGAGCGCGAAAAATATCGAAACCGCTTCTGAAACGACCCAATACGAAATAGCAGTGACTTCAGCGTCAATTAGCACCATTTCAGTCCTATCACTCACTCGCAATTGTATCAGCAAACGCAACAGATGGTCATAAATACAGTATAATATCTAGCTTTTACTAATGTGCAAAAACCAAACACGCATCCATCCAATCTTCTTTACTTTGAGATGAGCATCATTCTCATGAGACGAAAAAAGATCTTTTGACAATTTCATTTCGAGTGGCGGACTTTATTCGGCGAGCTCCATTGACCGACAACAAGCAGCAAAGAAGCAGCAATCAGCAAGTCAGCGCAATGGCCGGAAGCGTCCGTTCACGTCTTCTCTACACAGTATGAAGGCCTGCGCGCTGGCGACGCAGATATAGACAGCACCCCTCTTGAGGGACGCTCACTTCGCAGTTTGAGTTCAGAGCTTTTCAGCAACATGGGTACATCCATCGACCAGTGCACTTTCAGCAGACAAAGTCGCCAAAACAAACAAAAAATTACAACTTCAACGTGTGTGTGTGTGTGTGTCTTAGCGTTCGCATTTCGATACAGTGCTCCCGAGGAACCTGGGGGTTCTCAGCAGTTTTCCTACTAAATAGCAGACCGTCGTACTAATTTCTATTATTGTGGACTATGTAAGCACCACTAGTCAGCAGCTTGTCCCCTGTGCGCTCTCTCGTCCATTGCTCTCGCTCTGAAGCTTACGCACGAGCTCACGAAGGAAGGTGTTCTCGCGCGTGATTGTTGTCTCCTTCTCAACACGAAAGGAGGGAGTTGACGCCGTTTGAGCCCCCGGACAAGCCTGATCGGGTCCTCCTGTTAGTTATTTCGCTGGATTTTCTGACTCGATCCGATCCGATATTGAAAATGGTGAAGCCATCTTTGGGAATCAGACCAATAGCAAAGAGGCAACGTAGCATCCCTAGCGAAAAAGAGTTCAGTACGATGGATCCACTTTTCTTTCTCCCCCAAAGCTCAGGTACACGTGCTGTACATGGTTGAAAATGAATGGAGAGGAATCAAAGGGACAATACCTGATGGCTGCCTCACCTTGCGGCCTGAGATATAGAGGTAGAGCCTTCTTGGTTCGAGGCTGGCGTTGATGGTGGTGCTCTACCTTCCTACTTTCTGCCACGAGCGATCGAGTGCAGCGACGCGCGAATCTCCTCCATGCGCTTGTCAAAGTCTGTGTATGACAGCAGAATACAGCAGGTTGTGAGTATTCGATTGATAGATATCCAGCCTGGTTGCAAAAGTAGTACCTTGGAACACGTTACCGTCCTCACGTGAGTCACCTTTGTTGCTGCTGGTACTGAGACTTTTGGAACTCTTGGAGTGTAAACTTGAGATGCTGGGCGAGTACCGTGGGAATGTCATCCGCGATGCCATCTTTGGTGATAGTTGGGAGAAATTGCGGTTCATGATCACCGAGACCGCGTCGTCGTCACCGTCTTCCTCCGAGAAGACGGTGCTGCGAGTCAGATCTCCATTGTCTTCGTCTTCTTCCGTGTGGCTGAGGTACTTGTCGGAGGTGAACGTCGGTGAAGACGAGCTTGATCCGTACGCTGGGCTAGTCGACTCGTTGGTGACATTATCGAGTATCGTACTTGAGGCTGATACTGGTTTTCTCTGAGCTCTGGAGTTCTCAAAAGTCGACAAGTTCTGTGCGACAGCACGCTCGTCGTCGCTGCCGTCATTGCTGTCCTTGTTGTCATCCCCATCACTGATTGCTACCGAGCGCGGTTCTCGAACTTGGATCGAAGATCGCCTTCCTGCCCTCGCACCAGCCTTTGCAAAGCTTGCAGCTTTCTCTTTCGCTTCCGAGTCCTTGAAATCCGTCGCGAGCTCTCGAAATCGTTCCCGGAGACCTGCGAGATCGGCGAACACAGCACCAGCGAGTCGCTCGGCCTCTTCTGCTGCTTCCGAATCAAATATCGGGGTCCCTGAGCCAGGATCGGACTTGAAATACTCGCGATGTGCGTCGACCATTTCATCCATGCGTGCAAACGCTTCGCGCATCTTCTTGCGAAAGCTGTAGAGCTCTTCCCTGCGCTCAGCCATGGACGCAATCGGATCTCGTGGTGGTCTTGTTGCAACTGGCTCAACATGAGCGCTGCTATCGCTCGGTGGAGTCTGCGTGACTGGTGAAAACTCGGATGTCGACAGAGATGACGACGGCGACAGAGCTGGCTGAGCGGTCTTTCCCCAATCGTCAGAATAGCCTGACGGCGCCACGCTGGTTGTTGGTGAAGCTTGTGGCGGTGGGAAGAGCGTTCTTCGGGTCGTCACGTTGCTATCGTTCCTCGGTTGATTACCAGAAAATCGTGACAAGGGCTTGCTACCGCTCTTGGACTCACTCTCACTGTCGCTGCTCTTGTCATTAACGCGGCGCCATGACGAGAACCGGTAGGACTCTTCGGACTTAGCTCTGCTACCTGGGGACGTGGAGATCGGCGACTCGCTTACGCGGAATGGCGAAAAGAATGGCTGCTCTTGATCCGGCTCTCGTGTCGACTTGTTCCCATGTGGCGAGTTGTCAAACGGCATTGATGAAGCTGGAGTCGCAAACGAGTATTTCTTGTCGTAGTGACCCTTGCTGTTGCTGCTGCTGCTGTATGCGCTGGCCGTCTCTTCTCGCTCGTGCCGTAGTGGTGACACGTCCACAAAGCTATCGTGCCGTCCAGAGTACAGCCGGCCGCTCTCTTCTCGCTGGTTGTCACGCAAATCGTCGTTGCTGTCCAGTTTGTGTCTTGAGTAGGAGGGCAAGCGACGGTACTCGCTCGACGCTGCTGTTGAGTCCCACAAATCACGCTTCTGACGTTCTTCTTGAGGCTTCCAATCGCCGCCACTTGTAGCCGTGGAGAACGAACTGAAATACCCACTAGACACACTGTGATCACTCTCTGAAGACCCATTGGCGAAGCTTGTTCGCGATGCTGGTGCGTTGCACATGTAACGCCATTCATCCTGATTATTCACTGGCGATGAGACGTCATAGCGATTCACCGGCATCCTCGCACTGTACGACGGCGGGAATGCGCTTCCAGTCGAGAGCTGACCTTGTGGCGACGCCGATAAGCTAAACGCTGTGCTCCTGGTCGACGATGCACCACTGGTGGGATTCGCTTTCGCTTTATGAGCCTCACTGCTGCTGCTATTGCTCCAGTCCAAGACCTCGAGCTGCCTTGGGAGCGGCCGGCGCGTGGCTCGCACTTCGAAGTCCAGTGTCATTCTAGCTTTTAGCTATTGCGGAAAAGCACTCGTAAAGCCAACAGTGAGTTAGCCTTGCACCCTGAATTCGGGGAATGCCAGAGTGTCTGGAAGGAAAGGTCGCGTCGCTTGGAGCTCATGATAGACAAGAAATAAAACCTCACCAACAATATACTTCCGACGCGTATCAGGTTTCACAGCCTCATATATCCAATACCATCTGCTTGCTCGCTGGTTGTCCACTGAGACGTTGAATCTACCTACCGCACTCTCTAGAACGAGTCGCTGCCGCTGCCAGCACTGTACACCACATAGTCAACGTTCAGGTCGTTAGCATCCCACAACGCACCTCTAGTACACGTCTCAAAGCAGCTCAGGTTAGTGGAGAACTTCGTACCTGGACTCAGCAAACGATCCGCCTGAGAGCTCCATTTCCTCCTGCTCCGAGTCCTCATTCGCTT